>JAGDQP010015452.1:9458-23506 GCA_022664845.1 Lepisma saccharinum
CTATTCCTTTTTTAAAAAAAACACGCGAGGACAGGGAAAACTCAACGATTCAGAGGTTTTAGCTAGGATTCGGGGCCATGCTCGGGGCTGTGGACCGCATAAAAAGAACTGCCAACCATAATGACTTCTACGTTAATTTGCATTTTATAAATAGGCCAGAAGTTATTTCTATTTTGACGTTGCCACGCTTTGCAGACCGCCTCTTGACCTCACGCACGCGTCCTTATAAATCGAACACTTCCTGATCAGATCTACACGAATATGTGAACATTTCTGTAGATATGTGTATACATTGTAAGCCGTGGGAGCGCTACATATCGATTGAAGCTCATGTGGTTTTAAATTGCATTTGAAGTTGTTGTTATATTAGTGCTCAATCTCACGTAAAGGAGACGCTATCTAAAGACGAAGTTATACAGAGTGATTATAAAGGCTTGTCATAAAAAGAAACTTATTGTTTTTTTACAAAAATAACATTAAAAGTACCAGGAATCAAGATTTCCAACGTTTTATGGATTTTCCGCAACACTTTGTACATGGTTGCCTACCATTATATAGAGTTATTCATTCTGCTTCCATTTTATTAGAGCCTTCCCACTAAAATTATGTGAATCTTTGACGATAGATGGCAATGTGATATCAGAATTACTTTGAACAAAATTAAAATGCTACATAGTTTTGATGTTCAAAATTGTAGATTTGCAAACTTTAACATACTTTGTTATTCATAGTTTTAATGACGTCACGCGTGAACCAATGTGTTAGTTCTATTAATGTTGGATTGGTATCACCCCAGATAGTGAACTTGCAGCAAGTTTAGCATTGCAAGTCTCCAAATTTTTACCAAGTGTGGCATTGCAAGGCTGAAAACTAGTTGCAATCGTGCAGCAAACTTACTAGTTGACAAGGGACAAATTTAATACAAACTTTGCACGCGAAACCTTTCAGGTCAAACTTGATACATTAGTAGACCAACATCTTGAGACGGTAAAAGATCACGTTACTTTATACCAAGTTTGGACTAGCCTTGATTTTTCCTTACAGTGATAAAATAAGTGATTTTTCTTGTTGGATTACTAACTGGAACGTCGGGGTTTCACAAAAAATCAACGAAGCAGGCTTTATAGTTCTATACAGGATCAATAAATTTTCGCCGTTTCGAATTTCAGCCTATATCTGAAACCGGTAGAAGTAGTGTTGTAAAAAAACAACGTTTTTGGTGAAGCTTTTAAATATTTTTCTGTTTTTTTTTTTTTCAAAATGTCGTTTTTCTTTATCGCAGGAAATATTTAATACTTTACGCTGCAGATAATCAGCAGGACTGAAGTTAAACGTTCACACATTTATCCCAATTTACTTTGCTTTGTTTTCCTGCAGCCTTACGAGACAAATGATGGGATTATTTATGCATTCACTGCTACATTGCTATACTTCCTATATCTTCACCCTGACAAACATAAGGAATTAACTAAGGACGTATGGACTGATGTTATTTGGTATAGTTTGTAATACAACACTAATAAACCTCCAGGGAATTAAAGAAATATTTTGAATTATAGGAAGAATTTAAGTTCCTAGAGATAATACAACTTCGAAGACATCTTTACTGTAAATTGAAAAACTATAAATTGTTACTGAAATATGATCTCATCCCGTAGATACAATACGTTAATTTCTAATTAGTATTATTCA
The DNA here is from genome assembly GCA_022664845.1 of Lepisma saccharinum. Lineage (NCBI taxonomy): Eukaryota > Metazoa > Arthropoda > Insecta > Zygentoma > Lepismatidae > Lepisma > Lepisma saccharinum. The sequence continues at coordinate 11,151 of JAGDQP010015452.1, forward strand.
AGGAAGATATCTATTTTTGATCATAATTACCGTCCGCAAGAATCAATTATCTTTAGCTCAAAATTTCAGGAATTGACGTGTATCTATTCAAGGTCAGAGATATATATTTGCGTTTACTAGTACATTGTGTTTGTTCTCTCATGGTCCGGGCTCCAAGCCTCGCCCTATACTGTGAAAATATGTACAGACAGAGACAGTGAACGAAAAAATATTTTATGTTACATGCATATTTCAAAAGAGATGTATAAATACATAATGAATACTCTTGTAAACAAGCAACTACATATATGTTTTCTTGTAATGAGTCTGATGCAATAGGGTACTGAGAAATATTATTTTAAGTAAAGCATATTAAAACGTAGGCACGCCCCACGTCTCCCCCGCGCTTTTTAGAAAATATAGGAATAGTTATCGGCACGTAACAGTATGGGTCCATTTGAAAAATTGAATTTTAAAATAGGATGACAACGCTGACAGCTGGGTGCTTGGGTACAGGGAACAACCACAGTATGTTTCGATTGTGTCGAATATATATATAGATATACACTCAAAGTTTGGTGCGGATATGTTGAAGTGAATGGAAGTAGTAAATATTATTTTTTTAAAACGGATTGGCAACACTGTTAACTGTGGGATCTAAAGTGCCTCTATGGCGCGTCCCAGTACGTAAATACAAACTTTGGTCCAAAGACGTTCAACGATTTGGAAGAAATAAAAATATTTTCTGAAATTGACTGGCAACACTGACTACTGCGGCGCCGGAAGTACTCACATGAACTGTCCCAATACCTAATGCACATGTCAAATTTTGTGTAAATAAATGCGGATACGTCCAACGGTAACAAATATGAAATCTAGATTGTTTAATCATTTGGCAACCATGATAAACTACTGTGCCTGGAGTGCCTTTATGACCTATCCCAGTACCTAATGAACATGTATGTCAAATTTAGTGTAAATCAATGCGCACGTGTAGATTTCTATTAACACAGGCATTTCTTTCAGTTGAATTTTAGAATACGCTGGCAACATTGACACCTAGGGTACTTGAGGTCGGAGACACCTAAAACTTCCTTCGATTGTGTTGAATGATGTTTAAACTAAGTTTGGGACAGATACGATATGAAAGACTCTTTTAAAATGTTTTTAAAAGTTGGCAACACCGAGAACTAGTCACCCCGAAATATCTCACATATACCAAAAATATTTGTAATGTAGGGTTTAAATTACCTATATAAAAACAATTCTAGCTTTAGCAATATTGCAAATTGCTGCCTTAAAAGAAATCGAAATTTACAAAAAATTAAAGTTAATGTTTGTTCTAAACAGAAGTTTTAAGGCTGGATTTCAAGAACGCTTGCGATTTGAGTGAGTAGCCAATTCAAACACGTGTTTTATCGCGTGTTCTACGTATTACGTAATAAAACACATGCTCCAATTGGCTACTCACTCTAATCGCAAGCGTTCATGAAATCCAGCCCTTAGAAAAAAAAAACTTTTTTTTATTTACAACACTAAATAGAAAACTAGTGAAATAGCAGTGGCGCGATAAAGCATTGGTTAGGGTGACGGACAACAGCAAAAATTGAAGATTTTAGGTTCGAGTCCCAATCCAGACGGTTGATTTTTTTCCCCGTCACAGGCTTGATGTATAACAAGACAGGTTTGTAGCACGTTTGGCGTGAAAGGTTTGTACGAACTTTGTTCCCTGTCAACTAGCAAGTTAGCAGACTTGCAATGCCAAACCTCGTACAAACTTGCTGCAAGTTTGGGTGTTATCTGGGATTATACTGGGTCAACACCAATATTCAGAGCCCCTAGCATGAGATCGAACACGGAACTCCTTGCACAAGGAGGATAAAGCTATATATAGACCGCTGCTACAAAGACAACAAGGAAAGCAGATCGGATCTAACCAAAGAAGTCCTTCCTACAAAGGACTTACTTAAGTCAATGTCAATGATCGATATTGTTCAATGAACAATGTTCATAGACAGTGCTGAATTAAGATATCTGGGGCCCCTGTGCTATTAGGGCTCCTGTTACGTATTTCTTGTGGTTGTAAGGTATTGGTCCCTGAACCAGTGGAGGACCCTGGGCTGCAGCTTTTCTGGGTCGCGGTTCAGTCAAGGCATCACAATGACCTACCCCCTTCAAGTCTGCTTGGTTGTTTAAGTAACTATAAATTTGTGCCGAAACTATGATGCTTGTCACATTCAACCAATACTAAAAAAAGAATTAAACAAAGCATGCGTAGATACATTGTTTCTGCCTACCTGGCTCTTCTTACGTAAACGTTACATGCACACCAACATACACAACACACTTTAGCGGTACAGAAAAAAAGTTTAGAAACTTCATTATGTCTCTCAATGCAAAACATTATGCATTATTTATTGCATAACGGATTTTGTACTTTCTTTCTTTATGAAAAAAAAAGTTTTAACAGAATCTAATAAAACAACTATTTATTATGTTTGTCTTTTTCCTCGCATTTTAAGGGTGGGTAGAGACTCTAAATTCACGATTGGAGTGAAAGTGCTTACATTAAAGCAAAAACAAATGTGATTCTTCTTCTTCTTTCTCATTTCTGTCAGTCTTATTAATTCAATTCCCCAGTAGCACACACACGTGTTTTAAACGTTGATTTTTTGTTTAGTTCGTTGATTAAACGTTATCGGTTGAAAAAGTACGTTTAATTTTAAATCATATTTCAAGTAAGACTTGATATTGTTGAAAATATGTTAGTTCAACGTGGATTCAGCTGTTATTTTCAACTATGATATAGATTTCGTTTCATGGGATTCTTTCTAATTTAGTGGATTAAAATTTGTAATTAAAAGCTAATTGAATACCATCAACTATTATTTTGTGTTCTCTTTTGCATGCTGAATTGCAATAGCACGTCAATATGACGTGTTTTTAACTTTTATATTGAACTGTGCCCTAGGTTATCTTTCCAAGTTAATTGCATAAAAATTGTGCTTAAAAGCCAATAGATTAAAATTAATTCTCATGTTCTCATTTGCATGTTGAAAACAGATTGAATTTTAAACTATATTTCAACGAACATTTAATTTTGTAAATAGGGCGTTAATGTGAAATGTTTTTAACTGACATACATTTCGCTTTATATGCGTTTTCCTAAGGCGACATATTACACTTATTGAGAAATACACAATTAATTGTGCAGCGATGATCGAAGTGTTAAAAAGGGAAAAATCACAGTACAAAGAAAGAGGTAAAATATTATTTATTCTTATTCTTACATGATGGTAAAACGACGCATCTGGATTTGTGGCGCTTTCAAGACTGCCTTTTCTTATAGACACGGTAAAAGAATAGTGAATCTCAAGGTGATTCCGTGGTCGAGGGGTATCGTGTCGAGCTACCAACGACGAGTACAGAATTTACCAGCTTCGAATCCTGCAGCAGACACTTGGATTATTTACTGTTGGAAAGTTAATACTGTATATCATGATGAGAGCAACGGACAAAATGCAACTAAATGTGTCGGGGAACTAACGTTTAATCCACGTATTTTCAACGTATGTGTGCTTCTGGGGGATTACTACCTAAAATACGTACCTAGTATTGCCCGGGATCCGGACAGAACTATAATGAATAGATATTTTACTATTAGTCAGATTATCAGAGGCGGGGAAGAATTTCTCAGACACGTAGAATACTGTATTTTACGCCCTTCGTATTCCAGGTTAGGGGATATTTTGAAAAACAGAGACTGGAAAGATTTGTCCAAAGAGAGGGCAATCTCAATCATCCCCCCTACAACCATGGTATTAGTTCTACTATTATAACTACTGAAGCATAGGGGAGAAACGTCTGAAGTATGATTCTACATGAGACAGAAATTACGTGAGAAATTAAAATTAGCACAAATTAAAATGTTTCTAGGGAACTTGAAAGTTCGATCCGAATTTAATAATTGTGTTAAATAATATTTAATATTTAACTACAATAATGTGAATTAAAAATTGAGATGATCCAATTCAAACATTGAATGGATGTATGGGGTACTAGTTCAATTGTGATTTGCTAAGCCGACATCGCTTACGTCATTATGTTTCGAGATATGACGTCATTTGTAACGATGTACTTTCGTGACTTTGAACCCTGTCCTTCCGAAATTACGCATAATTTTGAATTTCTTCCAATAAACTTTTTTTCTTGTATTGAGGTAAATAATCGCCTCTCAAAATCCGCGCCATAATTTCAGGGACACTTGATATTAAGTAAGGTGAAAGAAAGAACATCCCTGTTTATCCATTCTCTGATAAGTTGTCATCCACTTTTACCTTCATTCTCTTATTTAAATGTAAGTTCCTTGTAGATTTTCCATCTTTCCATTGGACACATAACTTAATACATTATTCAATACTTACATTAAGATTCTGCTAAAACATTGTAGGTTGCCCCAACTTTCATAATGTCAAGTTTAGTCGGTATCAGTACAAATTTGCTTTTGTTTGAATCTCGTTTCTATGGAAACGATATTCAGATTAAAATGTTTAATATGCCGATTATATTTCCCCCTCAAATAAGGAAGACAGTTTAGTCTAACGGCGTTAATTCAATAAGGGGCAAACATGTAACTTTGAGAACTGTTTTCTTCTTCTTCTTTCTCTGGTGTATATACAGGATGATTCAGTAAAAACGTAACAGGGCCACAACGCAGCTGCTAGTGCACAGAAAACTTTGAAACAAGAAATGTTAATATCAAAGTGCATGAAGTCATGCTTCTGAAATCAGTGGCGTCTCGGGAATACCTCTACGGGGAGCAACTTCAAAATTTTAAACGGTTGATTTTACTCCCACTGAAACAAGCGCTAAATTTTAAACAAATTTCTAAGGAAACATTTCTCGATAGTTCGTAACGTTTGGCAGCTAGAAGATCTAATTGGTAGTCAAAATTAACATGGTGTAGAGGGTTTTCGGGACTTTTCGGATGACGTAACTCAAAGGAAATAGTAAATAAAAGTTCCCAACTAAAGTGATATACTAAATGGGATATGTAGAATTATACGGCGAAATTTTCGAAAACAGGAACGTCCCGGGAATAATGTTACTGTTTCTTTAAATGTTAAATGAAAAAAAAAATGTTGAATTTGCTTACTTTGAAATAACATGAAATATTGAACAACTTTAAGATGAAACATAGTTAAATATTTCATAACGTTTGGCAATTACAAGCGTTAATTGGTAGGTTAATAGTTAACTTATAAAGTAGCTCTTGTAATACTGCATACTTAAAAATGTTTCCTCTAAAAGTTGTTCAGAATTTCATGTTTGTTTCAAAGAAAGCAAAATCGACCATTGTTTCTATTTAAAATTTGGAAGTTGTCCCCCTCCGCCGTAGCTATTCCAGAGACGCCCCTGGTTTCAGAAGCATCACCACGTGATTCCGCACATGCACTTTGGAATTGTTTCAAAGATTTCTGTGCACAAGGAGCTGCGTTATGGCCCTGTTACGGTTTTAGTAAGTGACCGTGTCTCGTGATCACTTAATGGTGCATGTCTCAACAATTGTCATCAGAACTTCCTTCATTGTATTTGGAAGTTACTTTTTTTTCTTCTTTTTACGGACGCAGAAAAGAACTAGGTTATGTATATTCTTCATATTTGCATATTACATAGTTAACTCCCTTTCCCTAATTGCCTGTAATGTTTGTTAGTTTGCAAAAGGCAAAATAAAACAGATCATTCTTTAATTACGAAATGTCATGTTGATATCAAACTTGGAAAAACAACACACTAACCACGGCTATTTAATTACTAGACTCAGCGTTCTCGTACTTAAAGGTTAAGGTTCGCCACTTGAAATATCGAAAGTAATTGTTACTCTGCGTGTATGTGTATGCGTGATGTGTTTGTGTATTTATAGTTTATGTCCTAAAAGTCCTTAATAACGGACTACCCTGGTAGATAACGAAGCTGTTTTATACTCTGATCCTTTATTGCAATAAGAATGGACCTGAGGTAGTGACATTTTATAGTTCCTTTGTATTTTGACATGTGGTGTAGTGTATGTGTTGTAATAAGCGGTTTTCCTCTATTTACAAACTTGCGGTGTGACTGGAAGTAGAGGGTAGGATGGAAGTGGAAATGAAATCAAACTTAGATTAGCTGTATGCTGGACAAGTTTTGTGTTCGCTTGAAAAAAAAAATGCCTTTGAGACGTACACTGCAAAAAGTAGCTGTGTTAATTCAACACAATGCGGTGTCCCAGTGTGACTACTACTTTTTGTGTGTTAAATTAACACAACACATGGTGTGATTTCGGTACTGGGAGAAAAAAAAAAGTTACGGCTGCAGCGAGATTTGAATATAGGTCGCTCAGTTAGAAGTCAAGCGTCTAACCGACTTGGCTAAATCGTCAGACAAAAAAGGTACTCGATGCAAACGATATTTATTGAACAACATTTGAATTAAACGACTACACTATAGATTTAAACAGTGTAGGTGATCAAATATATGTTGCTGAACCGCCAAAACACACTAAGTTACTTGCACGACTTATCCCATGGTTTAATCACTTCCTATTTGTCAATTGGGAACCAGAATTTCCATTCATTGAGAATATTCTATTTCTATGAAAGCAAGCAAGATGGCGACAGCCAAACGCTTGAGCAGCATTACTGCTTTCTTATCGTAACAACATGTCAAATACTGCGCTTGCATACTTCATAGAAATGGAACATATTCTCAATGAATGGGGATTGTCATCCCTAATTGACCAATGGAAAAATGATTGAATCATGACATAATTCGTGAGAATAACTTTGTTTGTGTTTGGGCTTTAGCAACATATTTTCATCCTCTATACTGTTTCAATCTAATGCTCTTTCCGTCTGACGATTTAGCGAAGTCAGTAAGACGCTCGACATCTAGCTGCACAACCCGTGTTCAAATCTCGTTACAGCCGTAACTTTTTCTCTCAGTACCGAAATCAACACAGCCATTTTTTTTACTGTCTATGGACTACAGAGTACTGTATGTCACATATCACACCATATCCATAGCATAAGACCTTCGTGGAAGGGAAATAAGAGGCACTTCCGACCCCGATTTGCTGAAAATGTAAAATAATAATTATAATAATAACGTCTCAACCCACAATAATACAACCCACAGTAAAACCAAGTTCCACGGAGAAAATAAGACGTTTCTGACCACTTCCGGCTGTTACCAAATCTCAAAGGCACTAGAATATGAAAATTGTTATTGAATTATTGTTGTGTCTTTTGGCCAGCAATGTCCGTATAAAGAGATTATACTCATGAACTATGGGCGCAGGAAAAGTCACAAATTAAAATTGAGTCTATTCAGGAAACGTTAGGAGTATAAACAAGCTTTAATATGTCGGGTGAAACTGAAGCTTTTAGTGAATAACTTGAAAAGAACCCGAAGTTACTAAAGAAGACCCAATCTAGCGAGATACGGTATAACATCAGATGAATCCAGGATCACTTAAGCAATAAAATTATTGCAACAAATTAGACCTGCGATTCCACTAACAATCGCGACGGCTTCGATCTCTTGATAGCGTTTTTAGCCATGCAAGCATTATTTTTTTTTATAAAATAAGTTGGTAACAGTGACAACTCCTGTGCTTAGGTACGCAAAAACTCCAAGAACTGTTTTATTACGTCGAATAATGTTTATACCAAAGTTGGCGCAGCTATGACTAACTAAATGGAAGCAATTTGAAGAATTTATTTAAAAAAATAGTTTGGCAACACTGAATTATTGCACCAATCAAGACACTTCTGCCGGCTCTGAATTAGTCTAGCCAAGACCTTTCCAAAGACACCTCGTGCACCTCTCTACTCTACACCTTATGGTTCAAGTGATATATTTTTGTGTACGAGTTGGCAACACTGAAAACGTAGTTCCTGGGGACGGGTACACACACACACACACACACAGTATGTTCATATTGTGTCAAATAATGCGTAAGCCAAGTTTGGTGCTGCTAAGTCTAACTGAATGGAAACAATTTGAACAATTATTTTTAAAAATTGGTTGGTAACACTGAAATACCGCAACAATCAAGGCGGTTCTGCCGGCTCTGAGCTTGTTTAGTCAAGACCTTTGCAACGATATCTTAACGCATCTCTCTACACTTTGTAGTTCCTGAGGTTTAATTTCTGGACACGGACGGACACCATCAGCGGGAATAGAAGGTCCCTTCAGTTATAGCTTCTCTATCAAGGGTTATAAAATTACTATCTACTTAGGCACTGCTGCAACACTTGTGCCATTGCATTGATCGAAACAATCCACGTTTTTAACTGCAATTTTGCAAGCACGTGACGGAAGTATGTAAAAATTAAATAAGGCTAAGTGCATAAATATACGACAAACGTTTCGTTTTTCCGTAGCGAAAACTCCGAAAAGTGATACAAAATCAATGTTAAAATGTTCATATAGACAGATAAAACTATGGAGATGAACCAAATCTTGCTGAAAGAAATTTAGTACTAGCTTTCCCGTGCTCCAGGGCCTAGATAAGAACAACTAATCAATCGTGACTACATCATGACACAGTAAGGGACACACCGTAAGCATTTTCGTTGTTTCAGTAGTAGATTTATTGGTTTTGAAACACGATTGTTGGTATGCGTTTGAGAGGAAATGGTTAGTAACCTATTTGCGTCGGGTTGAGAGGTGTCTCCTATAGTGTGTCAGGATGTGTATGTGCCTATCTAGTACCTCCTGGATATGGGAAATCTAGTATCAAATTGCTTCCAACAATATTTGGTTCATCTTCACATATTTATTTGCCTTCAGACATATTTACATTGATTTCCCATAAGAAAAAATAAACAACTTTCGGAATTATCGATACGAAAAATGACGAAATGTTTTCGAATATTTACGCATTTAGCCAGTGCAGGATTAAGCAATTTGGAAGACCTGGGCTATTGACTCCCATCGTGGGCTAAAGATACTGTTTGGGTCCTGTTACTGGAAAGACCATACCAAAAATTCACTTTAGGCAAGAAGCTACATCGTTTTTAGTTCTTTGTATGCATATTTTATACTCAGTACATCTTCTCAGTAATTTATTCACGTTATTTATTCTAAAGTGATCAGGATAAAATTCATATGGAAAAACAACACAATTTGGTTTTAGGATATTATCTCACAGAATTTCAACGTTTTGCAGTACAGGGTAAGTCAAAATGATGGACCCGATTTCATAAATTTATTTTGTGAAATATAATGAACATATCTTAATGTGAGCTACGCGCAAGGAAAGGCAAAAGTTCAAAGTTTAGTTGAGTTTAGTTTATGTCCCGCGTGGTCGCATTGTCTACCGCTACGCGGCGCTGGAAGCAGTTAACGAAAATGGCGCTGACTGGAGAGCAGAAATCGTTCTGTGTGCTGGATTACCATGTAAACAACTCTGTGATAAGTGTTCAACGGCATTTCCGTACCAAGTATGGCAGAGACCCACCTACTGGAAAAATCATTCGTACGTGGTATGAAAAATTCAGAGATACGGGCTGCATCTGTAAGCGAAAATCGACTGGCCGTCCTTCAGCTGAGGAAGAGACAGTGGAACGTGTTCGCGCCAGTTTTGTGCGGAGTCCACAGAATTCTACCTACCGGGCAGCGAGGGAACTTGAAATGCCACAGAAAACTGTATGGCGAATTCTGCGGAAACGTTTACAAATTAAATCCTATCGCTTGCAACTGCTACAAGCCTTAAGAGACACTGATTATGCTGCTCGAGCGTCTTTCTGTGCTGATTTTCTCACGTTAATGGAAGAGGATGGGTTCGCCGAAAGGTTACGTTACAGTGATGAAGCGGTGTTTCACCTTTCTGGGAATGTGAATAGACACAACGTAAGGATCTGGGGAACTGATAATCCACACGCAGTTGTGGAACACCAACGCGATTCACCCAAGGTGAATGTGTTTTGTGCCATTTCCCCTGAAAAGATTTATGGGCCCTTTTTCTTCCTTGAACCTATTGTGACAGGACGTTTTTCTTGATATGCTGCAACAATGGCTCCTTCCACAGCTCGAAGAGGATAGTGCAGATTTCATTCTTCAATTGGATGGTGCCCCTCCGCATTACCATGGCAGCGTTCGGGATCATCTCAATGAGGCATTGCCACAGCGCTGGATAGGCCGTGCATCTCAGGAGGATCGAGTTCTCATTCGTTGGCCACCTCGTTCCCCCAATCTGACCCGTGTGATTTCTTTTTGTGGGGTTTCATAAAGGATCGTGTTTACGTACCACCACTTCCAACAACATTGGGTGACCTTCGCGCCCGCATCACAGCAGTCATTGCAGAGATTGACCGTGACACACTACACAAGGTTTGGCAGGAGATAGACTATCGGCTTGATGTGTGTCGTGTTACGCGAGGTGCTCACATAGAGCACTTGTGATGTGACTGAAAAAAACTTTGAGAGTTACCCTTCTTACCACATGTATTACATTCAGATATGTTCATTATATTTCACAAAATAAATTTATGAAATCGGGTACATCATTTTGACTTACCCTGTATTTATTTTAAATCACACTATTTTTGAAAACTACACAAGATTGGTTATATTCTGGTCTATAAAATTTTCATCTTCCTGTAGGAGGAAATTCAGACCTGATACACTCCCATCCTTTGTCATAACTTGGCCAATAAGGGCTCAGTTACGTCAGGGTTACTTGGTCAATACACTTAAAGAAAAACAGATTCTATTCTTTAGAATCGATAAATTTAAGATACGGAGAAGTTTATATTCCACCCGGAAATCGACAGAAGTTTAAATCATGAAGGAGGAAAAACATTGGTAAAGACCATTTAGCGTGCAACAGTTTATATATATATATATATATATATATATATATATATACACACTCAGAAGATTCATTAGCTCAACAGTTGAATAGCTGGAAATCGCTCTTTGATATTCTGCAGAGTTTATTTAAGGAACAAACAAAAGAAAATCTGCTTCTTTTAGTGCAAGTGAATATTTTATCTATCAAATTGTTTATTCAACAGATCACCCGTTTGTATATATTATTAGTATATAATTACTTGTTACTTAAACAGGGACGTATTTAGAGGGTGGGTCCGGATCTCCCCCCCCAAAAAAAACCCTCAGTTTTATAGAAAACTAATATAACTTCAGGGGTAATTAATTACATATATTTCATGCCCAGACACACCTTAGACTTCCCCGGAATCCCTTGGACTCCTCCCAAAACCAACTTCTAGATACGTGCTTATACTTAAATGTAATTCTTGACACGGTGGCACAGCAGACTTCGGCTTAACCTATCCAGCTCAGTGGTACGATTATTATTATTATTACTAATAATTTAACACCATAGAGTTTGCCATACTAACACTATCACAGTATTGAATCACCGAAATCACATAACAAACGGTGTTGATTTAACACAAAAAGTGTTGGTTACCCTAGTGCATCGAAAAGTGTTGAATTAACACAGCCATTTTTTGCTACCTAAGTAACTCGAAGGAACCTAGTGAAGCCAACAATATCTAACTCAATGCTGCCTTATTATAAATCCAGTTATCAATACAGAGAATGCAACTACACTTTCCACTAAATTCCATTCCCACTTTCACGAGGAAAAAGTGTAATGTCTTACACATTCTCAGTGGTTGGTACTAACACTAACACGTGTATTTTTCAAACGCGAAACGTAGTACCGTACTAAATTTCTATTCAATTTATTTGAGTTTATATTAAATTATGTGACCGAGCGGACGTGGTCAGTTGTTAGAGCGTTGGCTTTGCATGCGGGAAGTTCTGGGTTCGATATCAACAGCCAGACCATCCTGAGGTTTTTCGTATTTTCCTGTCTCATCAAGGAAATGCCGGGATTGTACCTTCAACTTATGCCCTGTCCGAGTCCGTCTCGCATTCTTTATCGTACCTTATTCCGGCCTGAGACAGGTTCGTAGCCAGGATTATTTCATTCGGGGCCACAGCTTTCAAATGGGTGGGTCTACTAAAAATCATTTTCATGATATAATTACTGATATATATGTCATTAGACTGCATCAAGACAGTGAAAAATTTATTGGAAAAGGGGTAAGGCAAGGAGATTCAATTTCTCCGAAACTGTTTTGTGCGGTCCTGGAGAGAGTGTTCCAGAATTTAAACTGGGATGAAGTTGGAATTAAAATTAATGGCAAATATCTTCATCACCTACGGTTCGCTGATGATATAGTCCTGTTTGCTTCAAGTGCAGAAGAACTACAAACCAGAATGGAAGAACTGAGTAACGAGAGTTCGAAAATAGGCCTTAAAATGAACTTAAGTAAAACAAAAGTAATGTACAACCAACA
>JAGDQP010015452.1:25813-42707 GCA_022664845.1 Lepisma saccharinum
TAGTGTCCATTTTGACGCGCGCTCACACAACACTGAGTCAACTCATCACAACTATCTGAACAGTGTTTGTAGTACGCAATCTCATCGTTTGAACGCCATCTCGTTGAACCCGATCGGACTTATACAACGCGAGCTACAGATCACTGAAGCCATCTATTGGCAAAATAATGGATTACTTTTTACTACACCAGATATATACGGTTTTATTAAAACATATCAAGCAACTGTCACTTAGGGGGGGGGGGCGTAGGCCCCCGTAGCAAGGGATGGCCTGAGACAGATGCCTAAAGGCCATAAGTAAATTCAATTCAATTTTGTGGGGTTCACTTCACAGACTTGCCCTGCAGATCGAGACAGTCGTGTGGTCTGAGGCGTCTTCAAGATCGTGGGTTCGAATCCCGCCTGGGGCATGAATGTTGATTGTAATAAGCATTCCACTAATTTAATCGTGACGGGCCAAAATCAAAAGTAACTAAAATGGCCCATACAAAATAAAGTTTACCACAGTTTTACAAGCTATTCTTTGCCTACGTCCTCGAGAATGATGGACTCTTTGCACGGAGCGGTCTCTCGCAAATTGCATTCGACAGAGAACACAGATCACAAATGACACTAGCTTCCAACATTTTTTGTTTCATCTTTAACTTATAAATAATAATAATAATGAAAGTAGTTCCACTCAACACAGTCAATTCTAACATCAGCTGCACCCAAAGACGTCTGTGCTTTTCTCATTAAACAAAAGTTGTTCATATGAACTTAATAATAATAATAATAAAACTTTCTGGAAAGCCTTTTATAGGTTTCTTACTGTTTGAAAGATAACCCGTGTGCACGTGAAACTAAACTTATCAAGACTTCATACACAGTTCTTAAGAAATACTCCTAAAAAAAATCCAGTAGTTTGACTGATAAAACAACATATATCATTCAGTTTTCAGGGGATACTAGGAGTAATAAATAGAAAAAGGAAGCCTCGAGCGGGACTCGAACACTGGTCGCTCAGTTAAAAATCCACGACCAATCAACTCGGCCAAGCTGTCATTCATAAGTACCCCATCAGAACAAAACACAAAAGAGAATCAGAAATATGTTGTCCGAACCACAAAGTTATAAAGTGAATTACTACTGTAACACGAATTACGCCACGTTTTAATCACTTTTCAATTAAGTAGCAAGTAGATTTGGACCAATCTGGATTATATCCACCACCGAGGCGTCAACCAGATTTTAACCACTATGTTCGAGGCGTGAACCAGATTTTAACAACTACGTCGATTTCATCCGTCATCCGATTTTATAAGGTATATCTTTTCCGAAGACGCAAAATGCATATGGGCACATATTCTATATACGGATAAACTTTTATTCTAATCTGGTCAGTCCAAGCATTACTCAGGAAGTAAGTTTAAAGTTCAGAAGTCCTTTCCGTTGAGAATTAAACGTTCTTCATAAAGATAATGACCAGAAAATCATGAAATATGAATGTTCTTATGCCTTACGTTAAAAGAAAAAAAAAGTATTATATTTTTAGCATTAAAAAAAGGTATAAAGTTCTATAAACTTTCACTCAATCACGAAAGAAAGTTATTTACTAAACATCTTTATTCATGCAGTGAACAATGAAGACTTCTCGCTATTACATCATTTATGTATGAACTGAAACATGGCTTGGTAATGCATTTACAGCGTAATTGACGACTGATTCATATTTGCAATTTTAATGTGTTTACTCTCTCTGAGGGAACAGACAATTAGCTTATTTCAGAAAGGGTATCAGACACACTTAATTACACTCTTAAAAGCCATTAATTTATAGATTACTGTTAGTTGATCAAGTGAAGCTAATTAAATATATATATTTAAAAAACTTTTAAAAATCACACCTTTATGAAAAAATACGCTAGACAGTAGGAACTATTTTTTTTTTTTTTTCAGTTTTTCAGCTATGTCTCACTTTTGAGCATTATACACAGGGTGTTGCAAGAAAAACTTCTCACCCGATTTATTTCATAATTTAGTAGTTTATTACTAAAATTCCGAAATATGTCAACTTTAATTTCCAATTATACGAATTATTGGGATATATTTCTCAGTAGTCTGTTGCCAGGGGAGGGCCCAGGGAGTCCCGCTTCGAAATTTTAATTTCTACGTTAAATTAGTGTAAATTTATGCGTCATTATATATATTTCACATGCATGTATATGACAACCCTGGACCCCTTCCGAAATAAAATTCTGGATAGGCACCTGTCTGTTATTCCCTAGAATGTTCTTCAATGACGTGTGATGTTTGACACATCGTTTCAAAGGTCTTTTGTTTCTATTTACAAAATCAAAAAAATAAGTTATTCGGTACTCCTCTGAATATTTTTTGACAAATCGCCTTTGAAACTTTTACTTGCTAAGAGTTGAGAAAATTCTTAAATAAAATATTTTACTTTGTTAAACGCTTTTGAATACCCTCCATTATCCGTTAGGAGAAGGTCCTGCAAGTATCTGTATAGTAAACTAAAGTTCGTTGCTCATTCTTTGCGATCAACTGGCTAAACCTTAATTATGTAAATGGTAACACGGGTCGTTTGCCACATTTCTTAAAGAGGTCTTTGAATGCTGTATCATTATTTTACAAGGTCAACTTTGTAAAAAAAAAAAAAGTGAACGAAACAGTTGCATAATTTAGACTGAAAATTAGCAAATATGAATTTTATCACTAAAGAAATTAGTTTTCTCTGTTTCTGATCTGTGTCCGTAATTTTCCAATTGCTGAGAGATCGAAGTTACGAAGTTTTTGGTTTAACTTCCTTAAGGGCCTTAATACATTCTTGTTTGCTAATATTGTTAATAACAAGACAATCTGTAATCAGTGTATGTGGTAAGTTTTTTTGTGGAACCAACAAGACTACTATCATTTGCGAACTAAAATAGTCTGCAAATGCGTTTGGTATTTCCGATTTTGTTGTTAATGTTTGTTCATTATATTTAATGACATTGCTACAATTCTGTTTGTTCCTGTTCATTTTCATATACAACCAAAAACCTTACGTATTTTCGCTTAGATCGCTTTCAATATATCTAATGTAATTTTCATAAGCTTGTTTATTTATTTATTTATTGACATCACCACGTAACTCTTTAAATATGTTCATACGTGGATTTATATTTCCTTTTCACATTACACTCCAATTCAATGTTTATGGAAGAATGATGCATATTTTCTACGATCAGCGGTTCTAAATCTCTTTCAAGAATTCACATTGCCATTTCAGGGTTGCAAGGTGTATTAGGTTATCGCATATTTTCTAAAATAACAAAGTTTCTCCTTTTTCCTTAAAAGTGGCTTAGTGCGGTAGCCAGAAGTGAAACACGTCTGTTAGTGGCACTTGACAGCAGCAGTGTTGCCAGAGTGGCTTGTAATATTGCAAAAAACATGAATTTTGGGAATACCTCAATAATATCCTTCTACAATGTTTGTAAGACTTCATAATCGTAGTTTTTCTGTCAAATTCTATAGATGGCCATCCAGATTGTTCGGTGGTATTGAGAAATGCTGCAATAATTTACCTCAGTAAGTTCTGTGTCAAATTACTTTATTTTATATGGGCCAGGCTAGTAACTGCTGACTTTGGCCCTTCACGATTATCAGTCACGTTCGAGTTAAAAGACACCCTTGCCCCCGCTGGGACTCGAACCCGAGACTTTCGAGTCGTTGGCCTAACGCCTTAGACATGTGAGTTTTGTGTATCAATATATTCGATTTGTAAAGAAAAAGAAATCATCTCTGTCAATATTTTGAATATTTATTATTAAATCATGCATAACGTTCGATATTTTGTATCACATTTTTTTTTTTTTCATCATACAAGGCTTTTATCTTTGAAGAAAGCGTTTCGTCTCATTTCCTTTAGCTTTTGAGTTATACGGTGACTTTTCGGACACACTGTAGCTTCACAGAGCAACAATCTTAATTGAGAAACGTTTCCTGACTTTCACACGTCACATGGCACCATTTTCATTTAAGAAATTTACCAGAATCCAATGCTGCGAAATTTAAGATGGTGAACAAGTTTTCTGTTATAGGGCAAAATGTTGATCCTTTTTCAAATATCACAATATGATGAATCATTGTAGTCAGGAAACGAAAAATGTATCATTTGGCATTTACACAATCCCGAATTGCAACACCTGTCCCGACTTTCACCTTGATCATTTACCAACTAAAATTTACATTGATAGTTTCAGTATAGTGTGCAATATTTGTCGTACCTCCAATGGGTAGTTCCCTTGTCAGTTCAAACAGGACAAGTTCCCATTTGCATTCACGATACTGATTGAAGACCAGAAATGGGAAAACTCTCAAGCGGAATTGAATACAGCACCGCTCGTATCGAAGGTGAGTGTTAACTTTCCACTCGTATATGCACTGAACCGTACTCGTCTAATGTTTTTGCAAAGTTTATAACTGACCGTTTTATAAAATTCTATCAGCTTAATAAGACGAGTATTTGTGATAGTGCATTCCACAGATCGGTACGACCCCGCTGGTTGACACCCAGACCAAGGGTTATCTCAGACCCACCAGGAAAATACAGTGATGGTTCAGCAACCAAAGGCCTGTCCGCTACCTTGACCATCCCTATTCCCGGAAGAGCGATCGCAGTGAGACGTCACCCCTCAGACATGGCGGGCGCAGGCCGAAGTTGCCATAAATGATAATTTTAAAAAAATTGCTTGGTCCATAATTCATAAATAATGTGACATAATTAGTGGGGAAATATACAGCCCACAGTTTTACGGCCACTAAAACTTAGATCTAATTTATGTTGGTAACCACAAGAGAAAACAAAGACCGGGAAATGAACCCAAAACGTAAGACGAAAATAAGGTAATATACTTACAACAACTTCCTACTTCCGGCGAAGTTCTCCACATATGATAAATGATCATAAGAAAAAATTTCACACTTTTACTTTAAAGCTACTCCTTGCGATTTGTAAACCGCGTCGCGATTACACTTTTTCCTGTCGGGTTATACAACCCGCTGCGTGATTCGACGTGCAACACACAAACGCGACGGATGTGTAAACGCTAAGGGTCTCTTCAGCGGACAGTTCGGCGCGCGCGTTGTTGCGCTCTTTCGATACAAGTGGAACGAACCCACACACCGCTTTTTCGCTTCTAGATCGTATCTGGTTCTGTTGCTAGCAACACAGAAGTTGGTTGCGTGTTTGGCTAAAAATGGAAGAAAGGAGCTGAGGGGGGTATTTAGGAGCAAGTGGGGGGTACTGGGGAACTCTAGCCTTACAAACAAACAAAATGGGATCTATGATTGAGCTTTAGTGGTCTACCGTTCCAGGAATAAGAGGGCAGCGAGTGGACGTAGTCCAGCTAGTCCGAAGAATGTTGGCTTCGATTCCAATGATCGGCCGTCCAGACTAAATTTTCCGCAAAACCTTTTCTTTGTCACACAAGGCTAATACCAGGATGGTACTTTCAAGCCAGGCCCTGGCCGAGTTCCTCCTCACATCTTTACCTTATCACTGCCTGAACCAAAGATGTCTAAAGAGCATAATAGTCATGGACAAGGAAATAGACCCCCTATATTTTTTATTTTCATCTCAACAGCAACATGTTATTGTCTCCTGTGTTAAAAAACAATAAAGTTCGTTCATCTTTTTCTAAATAAAGGGGTCTCCAGTTCGATTCCCGGTGAGGACCAGGGACATTTTCCTGCTAAGTGAATTATTTATGTATAAATTTATAATATTTCTTCTCATATCTATCATGGAATATGATACCAGTGTCTCCAAAAATTGATATTTCTAGAAAAATTAGATAGGTCTGGACGTAAATAAAAGCATTTCCTGAGATACAACTATCAAAACGAAAGCATGAAAATAGCCTTTAGAGAAAGTCTAGCGTGCTTCATAATCCACGCCCATTGCGGTGTTATCGTACCCATTCTATGATTTTCCCCCTTTGAGCCTATAGGGTTGGGATGTCCTAAAACATCACGAATCTAAGGGATGACGTCTTTCGGGAGGCACTCTTTCTGAGTAGGGATAAAAGAAGATAGCGGTCTGGATCTTACTCGAGGTACCATCTCGCCATTAACTTGGTGATACCAAGAAAAACCCTAGAAGTCTGAGTCAGGATATTGCCGGCAGTCGGGTTCGAACTTGTGTGTTCCTTCGGTGCATCTTTGAACGATACCTAAATAGTACAGTGTAAGTCAAACCTTGATATATACTATTAATCAAAACTTTTATAAAAAGTGTATACTTCCCTACATTCTTAATTACATATTTTCTTACTTTCCCTAATGTTTAAAAAACAGAAATTACTGAATTTCTATTCCATACCTTTCCAATGGGCTTCAAGTTGAATTTTATTTACGGTCTTTTGGGTAACTTTGGCTCAGACCGATGGATGATGATGGGAGACTTGGTGGAATGCAGAAAGTGGGAGGAAACGGGAGAAAACCCACGCTCACGGTGTTTGTCCAGCACAAAGCCCACGAGCCAGGATCGAACCGAGGACCACACGCATCAGAGTTGAGCTCTCTATCACTCAGCCATCGCAATCCAGATCTTTCCTTATTGAAATATCTGCTATTTGTTCCTTACTCAAACAACAGTTTACTGGTTCTTCGGGTACCAGTTTGTTCAAATTTTCCGATATTCAATTAATCAGATTTGAAGAATGTAATTAGCCAGGTATGAAAAATATCCGGATTCAGAATTATGCAAATAATTTTGACGGCTGTAGCTTCAGCTCCATTCCCAATTATTGACTCAGGTTCGGTCATTAACATTTTCCTCCTCCGGACCTGTCGAAAACCTTTTTATCAAGTAACACCTGATGATTGTGTCAATTCTAAGCGGAATAGCCTTCCGTGTATCAAGTCTTCAATCACGCATATCCCCTGAAAGTTCAAAGTCGAAGTAAGTAGTGAGAAAACTTATCTACACGATACAGAAAAAATCGATTTAATTGAACCAACATGTGTTTCAATCCAGGGTCACACGTTCTCTATAGTGGCGCCAGCAAAAGTTGAGTACTGACAGTTTCGTCTGCGCAAAAGGCAAAAGGGTAGCACGTAGGGGAGTATCCAATCACTGATCCACATTTCGAAGACGTTGTTAAGTAGCCGTTCCCACATTGCCAAGCTTCTGTTTAGGTTTATCACGTGTTGTAGCAGTAGTTTTCAAAGTGCCATGCAACTGTCAGACATCAACTCTAACCAGACTAATCATAATAATGTCATGGACTGTCAGTTGTACAGCTATGGACAAAATTTTTGACGCATGTAATAGAAGAATATTTCCAAAATTTGCAGAGTTCTGTGTGTAACATCTATGAACGAAAATTAAAATTAGGGTTACAAAAATATCCCTCTCCTGGATAAAGATTTGAACTATACAACTTCGTGAGATTTTCAAACTTAGGATTTTTTATCAATGAAAAGTTATTATTATTATTATTTTCAAATATCGCAATTCTTTAGCTAAATACCAGGACAATATTTTCCACAAAAGTACGCCATGTTCTTATGCATAACTATGCAAGTCAACACATACATACAATATTTTAGTATACTTATTTCTGCAATAAGTTAATTATAGACGTGCGTCACCATAGCAGTACATAATAAAGACGAAAACTTAAGTCTCTTGTTAAACATTAATAAGCAACCAGCATATTTTATTCTTAATTTTCCTGGGGCATGCACCGAGCCGCGGTAGCGCAGTTGTAGAGCGTTGTCATAGGATTCGGGAGGTCGTGGGTTCGATCCCAGCGGCCGACCATCCTGCCTGAAGTTTTTCCAGAGTTCTTCCTCAGTCATACCAGACAAATGCCGGGATGGCACTTCAACATAGGTCCGACACCTTCCCGAATTCTTTCTCCTCCCCTATCCCAGCATCAGCCTTAACTGCCTAAAGGCCATAAATAAAAAATCAAATTCCTGAGGTATGCAGACCAGCATCCATGGGGCCACGGTGGCTCAGTGGTAGAGCAATCACGTCTGGTGCTTGGGGTCGTCAGTTCAATCCTTACTCGTGCTATGTGGGTTTTGTGGTGGACAAACACCGTGTGCGTGGGTTTTCTCGGAGTTCTTCAGTTTCCTCCCACCAATTCACCAATCATCGCCCTGAGCCAAAGTCGCCCAAAGACCTTAAAATTACATTCAAATTGAACCAGCATACATATGTTATTTAATGCTAAAAAACTTTTTGGAGCTGTGTTTTTCGAGCTTTTCTGGTGGCAATACTCCCACTACAAGAAACAGTGGACAAAAAATATATATATATAATCACAATACTCTGAACATAGACAACAAGGAAATACATGAGGTATAATAATGCAAGGTCAATGACTGTTCAGGAATGACGTGCGTTGGTATTTTAAGCCAACAGATAGCTATGCCAAGAAACATTTCCTTGCGTGACAATATACAGTAACTAAGAGATTTTACACGATACATAATTATTCAAACAAGCATCTAATTAATTTAAAACTATAATGAATCGCACAGCTCCATTTTAATAAAACACAACAGCTAAAACGTTCTGAAAATGCATATTTTCTTACGTTATTCCAGAGCGTTGATTTTAATGGCAAGTCGACTTCTCTATTTCTTACATTGCATTTAATACTTTAATTCACACAAGTTTCTTTATTGCTCACACATTACTTTGTGTGTGTGTGAGAGTTTCATTGCTAGATACATCTGTGGTGGATAATACAATTGTGTAGAGGTTTCAAAAATTCGACAAACAGAACAGTATCAATATGCTGAACGATATCCAATACTGAAATACAGAACTCTTATGAAATTCTAAAAAAAATAATACTCATCTATATAGACGAAGTGGCATTAATATCTTACTTTTCTGTAGGCACAATAATTTCAATGTTGATTGGAGAGCCAAAATATTATGTTACCAGTGCTCGAAATGGAGAGGGGTTTACCTTTTTCACTTTAGATTTGGTATACCCCTCCCTTTTTATTAATGGGAGCTTATTGCCTATACTTTCAATAGTTAATAGTCACCACTACGTGCAAGCGTACACTCACCTTTTCTAGCCCACTTTGAGCACTGGATGTTACACGACTCTCTAAATAGTAAGTGTTAATTTACAAGCATTGAGTGCGACACAACACAATTTCCTGAAGCCTGGCGACTCCTGGCACAATTTGAATTTATTTATGGCTTTTACGCATCTAACGTTCAGGCTGGGACAAGGAAGGGGAAAGGGTGCGGGAAGGGTGGGGTCCAAGTTGTGACTGAGGAAAATCCCTAGGAAAACCTGTGATGATGGTCGGATTGAACACTAGGATCGAATCCAGGACCTCTCGAAATTGAATGAATTTTAAGGCTTTTAGGTATCTATGGCTCAGGCCGGGAGAGGATGTTGCAAGGAAGAGGCCTGGGCCGAGTAAATAGGTACCATCCTGGCATTTGCCTAGTGTAACATAGAAGAAACCCTGGGAAAAACTGTCAGGGTGGTCGTCCGCTGGAATTGATCCCATGACCTCTCGAATGTGAACCCAACGCTTTTTAACTGTGCAACGGCCACTCGATATACATACATTTCTGAAAGTTACACAGGGCGTCCGGAAAGTTCTGTACCAAACTGAAACCACCCATGGGAGTGGTGCTGGGGAGCAATTTGAGATAGGGAACCCGTGTTCGGAACCCAACCGTTACGCCTCTGTGGGCAATTGAAATTTTGATGAAAGGTGGCCACGACGCTCAATTAGAAGCAATGGGTGCGGCGTGTGGTTCCAGCACTTCGGATGTCACTCAGTCCTCGTCCCCCTGACTTTACCCCCATCGATTTCTTCTTGTTGGGGATACACGAAGGAACTACTGTACGATGGGACGGAGCTCGAAAGTGACGAGAATAGCAGTCGCAACCGGAATAATCATTTAGAGACAACGCAGCCAATTTGTTTGGACAAGTGCGCACATCCCTCATTAACCGTTCGCACCTTTGTTTGCGAGGAGATATTCATGGAGGTATTTTTTAGCAATACCTGTATATGACACAGTAGGTAAAACCTGTTCCTTTGTTTTGAAACAGGGATTAAAATAAGCGCAAATACCAAAATGTTAAGTTCAGTGTTAATTTCCGTTTATTTTATTTTCCCAGTCGTTTGTTGTATCAATTGCTCGCAAAGTCGTAACGGTTGGGTTCCGGACATGAGTTCTCTATCTCTAAGTGCTCCCCATCCCGATGGGTGGTTTAAGTTTGGTGCAGGACTTCCCGGTCACCCTGTATACTTACAACTTGTACGAGGGGCATTCAGAAAGTAATGCCTCCAAGCCCACTACTTGGCCAATAGTACTGCAAACATTCTGAACTGTTTATCATTAATGCATTGATGTTTAAGCCATAGAATGTCACTTGTTTTACCTTCCTATCTCTTCTCGTTCCAGAGTAATGGAGCAATTCATGACATCCAGTGGTGACGTCCGGCTGAAACAGCGGGCTGTCATTGAATTTCTGACTGCGGAAGGTTGTGCGCCCTTTCTGACATTCATCGCCGTATGACTGTAGTTTGCGGGGATGCCTGTGTTGACATCAGCACTGTGCGGAGGTGGGCAAGGACTGTGAAAGACCAAAATCCAGCCGCATCAAAGTGGACGGCACGCAACGGCCTCTGATGACGATCATCATCAGGTGGACGAGTTGATTCGGGGCAATCGCAGGATCAAGCAACACGAGATCTCAACAACGCTCGCCTTTTCCATTGGTACAGTGAACCACATCATTAAGGACCTTCTGCGTTGCAAGATGTGCGCTCGTTGGGTACCACGGCATCTGACGCCTGACATGAAAGAGTCGAGGAAGAGAATCTGTCAGCAGCTGCTCCTGCGATATGAACAGGAAGGTGACGACTTTATTCGCAGAATTGTTACTGGCGACGAGTCGTGGACACACCATTACGGCCCGGAAACGAAGCGTCAGTCGATGGAGTACCTCCACACGTCCTCTCCTCCGAACAAAAAGAAATATTCAAAGTTGTCCCATCTGCTGGCAAAGTGTTGTTGACCCTCTTTTGGGATGGGGTCGTGCATACTGAATTTCTGCGAAACGGTCTGACAATAAACTCAGATCGTTACGTTGACACCCTAAAGCGACTGCGGGCCAGATTGCAACGCACTCGCAAAGATAAAACAGGCAATTCAACACCACGACAATGCTCGTCCGCTCACAAAACTCAGGAAGCACTGCAGCGCCTGAGGTTCACGAACATTCTGCCTATAGTCCGGATCTTGCGCCCTACGACTTTTGGGTCTTCCCCAAATTTAAGCATCACCTTAAGGGTCAACGCTACAGTTGTGACGCGGAGCTAGAAGCAGCAGTTCCGCAATGGTGTCGCCAGCAGCCACCACAATTCTTCGCTGACAGCATGAAAAATCTTGTTACGCGTTGGCGCAAGTGTGTTGCCCGTAATGGGGACTATGTTGAAAAATGATGCCACCATTTGTAGCTGACTTTGCAAGCTTTCCACTGATACCTGTCAAACACAAATAAAGGTATCACCTTGGAGGTATTACTTTTTGAATCACCCTCGTATATTACCCTTTTTTTCCTGATTAGCAGGTACCTTATTCTTTCTTGTTGGATCTTTACACTGAATTCAAAATTGATCTCTGTAGGAAAATTGAATGCTTTGCCATGCATAAAATCCACATTCTACGTAATTAACATTTTTATATCTTGTTTATTATACCAACTCAGCTAAAAATTCAGGAAAATTAATCGTTTCCACTTCTAACGTAGTCGCAGACACTACGAAATAGATTCCAGATGGTAACACCCAAACATTTTTAACGCATTACTGCACATTGGTCCCAATGGACCAAAACTTGGCAAAAACTACGTATTCCTAATTTAACGGCCTTGTTTTCACAATTCCATTTTAAACCAAGTTTAAATAGATAAATAATACACATTTTTGCCTGGGCCTAATGTACCAATATTTTAAAGGAAACTAGCACAAACATACCTGGAGAATTATTCGATCGCATCACTATTGTTTGGCTCCTCTGATATTTCCACAAGAAGCCCTGGTGCTGGATTAAGTAAGTTGATGGCATCGGATGGAAGATGTCTTTTCTTATTCCTTATCCTGAATTGGTGGTTGTAGCGAGTGTTACATGGCGTAGAGATCTAATTTACGGGTCTTAGATGGATAAGAGGCGATTGAACATATAGGATTTTTTCGCTTGTCAAGATATCTTTCTGGAATGATGTTCTCACAATTGTTTCACGTGGTTGTTGCTGGATCTCTGGGATTCTTCAGATATCTATCCAGTAAGAAGCAATTTTGTAGATGGAGGCAGCTATGAAGTCTCACGGGCAGTGGTCGAAGGGAGGCGGTATGGCATACCGGCTCTGGTTTTTGAGAGCTAAACGCATACCGTTACTGAAACACATGCTATACGTATTCGTAATATCAATTCCTAATTTGTCTAGGCAAATATTAGGAAAACATATCATCTCTGTTTCTTTCCCACTTCGAACACTGCTCACGGATAAAGATTGACAAACAAGTGTGCAATGAAGACAAATCAAACTGAAACGTTGAAGATGATATGCTTTTGTAATTACAGCTTTCCGGTTGTTAATATTTTTTTCAGCTGTTCATTGATGCACTGATGTTTAAGGCATAGAATGTCACTTCTTTCACCTTCCTATCTCTTCTCGTTCCAGAGTAATGGAGCAATCCATGGCATCCAGTGGTGACGTCCGGTTGAAACAGCGGGCTGTCATTGAATTTCTGACTGCGGAAGTTTGTGCGCCCAGCAACATTCATCGCCGTATGACTGCAGTTTACGGGGATGCCTGTGTTGACGTCAGCACTGTGCGGAGGTGGGCAGGGACTGTGAAAGACCAAAATCCAGCCGCATCAAATCTCCATGATCAGCACCGAAGTGGACGGCATGCAACGGCCTCTGATGACGATCATCAACATCAGGTGGACGAGTAGATACGGGGCAATCGCAGGATCAAGCAACACGAGATCGCAACAATGCTCGCCATTTCCATTGGTTCAGTGAACCACATCATTAAGGACCTTCTGCGTTGCAAGAAGATGTGCGCTCGTTGGGTACCACGGCAACTGACGCCTGACATGAAAGAGTCGAGGAAGAGAATCTGTCAGCAGCTGCTCCTGTGATATGACCAGGAAGGTGACGACTTTTTTTTTCGCAGAATTGTTACTGGCGACGAGTTGTGGACACACTATTACGACTCGGGAACGAAGCGTCAGTCGATGGAGTACCGCCACACGTCCTCTCCTCCGTCAAAAAAAAAAAATCAAAGTTATCCCATCTGCTGGCAAAGTGTTGCTGACCCTCTTTTGGGATTGGATGGGGTCGTGCATACAGAAATTCTGCTAAACGGTCCGACAATAAACTAAGAACGCTACGGGCCAGATTGCAACGCACTCGCAAAGATAAACAAGCAATTCTGCACGCGACAAAGCACATAAGCCACAAAACTAAGGAAGCACTGCAGCACCTGAGGTTCACGGACATTCCGCCTCATCCTGCCTATATTCCGGATCTTGCGCCCTACGACTTTTGGGTCTTCCCCAAACTTAAGGATCACCTTAAGGGTCAACGCTACAGTTGTGAAGCGAAGCTGGAAGCAGTAGTTCGGCATTAGTGTCGCCAGCAGCCACCACAATTCTTCGCCGATGACATGAAACATCTTGTTTCGCGTTGGCGCAAGTGTGTTGCCCGTAATGGAGACTATGTTGAAAAATGATACCACCATTTGCAAGCTTTCCACTGATACCTGTATCAGTGCTATGTGTCAAACACAAAGATATCACCTTGGAGGCATTACTTTCTGAATCACCCTCGTTAGGAAGAGGGGTCCTGGGGATCCGAAGCCCTCCCCGTGTTTGCCGACTCGAACCCGGATCTTAGCAGAAGCGTGCGATGAAGAGGTCTGGTGAATAAGCGGGATGGGGTAGCACTCACTTTCACCCCTTGTTTTGGTTTTCGACCCTCTCTCTCTCTCTCTCTCTGTTTGCCTTACACCCAGACCGCTACCAAACCTTGGCACAAACAAGGGGACAAGGACAGCAGAGTGCGGAGGTTGTGATATATCCACTGCAATCGACTCAGGCAAATTTGTGCACATCAGGGCCAAATCACTCTCGAGATGGCACCTTCAAGGACAAAGATAAGGGGAATACAGCCATACACTCGGGCATGGGACCTTCAGCATTGGACTCAGGAGGTGGCAGCTTAAAAATGGAAAAGAAAGGAAATTTTTTTCGATCCTCCTGAGTCGATTGCTGAAGGTCCCATTTGGCCACTTAAAACACGATATATATATATATATATATATATATATATATATATATATCTGATTGGCAAATTCCTTCTTGAACTGTATTCTTATCACACGATAATAGTCTGTAGAGGAAGTCTTTGGATTTTGACATGTTACAATATTGTGGAAATTATACGTAGTTTGTGACATAGGGCATTACAGAAACTAAAATGTGAAAAAGATATCTTGCGTTTGAAAACCCTTCTCTCTCGGCCCTCTGTTTATTCTGAAAATGGTTACTTTCGCCGCTCGCTCAGCCACAATTAACAAACACTGACATCAGCTCACTTTGGACCCTCACCACGAACTAAAGTGAACAAGGATTATCTTGTCTTTATGGGTTTTATGATGGGCTTTGCAGCCATTGGGACCACTGTGCAGTGGTCCGATACCGTTAGCGAGGTTTTGCTTATGGGAAGTTTAAGGTTAATGTAAAGCAACCATCTCCAACAAAAGATGGCAGCACTATCTCCGTATATTTTTATCGTTGCACGAAATTTCAATGCTGCTCCTACAAATTCAAGCCTAGAGAGTTCAATCTTTCAGGGAAGAAAGTTCATAACCAATTCAAGATTTTTATTTTTTTATTTTTCGTTTTTCTTCACTGTTGAAAGAGCTTCATTGTTATAGATTTTGATATTCACAGCAAAAATCAAGCGATTTCCACAATAAAGAAAAACGAAAATAAAAAAATCGGGATTGATCGAACTCTTGAATTGGTTTTAAACTTTCTTCCCTAAAAGTTTGAACTCTCTAGGTTTGAATTTGTAGGAGCAGCATTGAAATTTCGTGCAACGATAAAAAATACATTAGACATACGGAGATAGTGTTGCCATCTTTTGTTGGAGATCGTTGCTTTACATTAAGCTTAATATTATTATTTAAAAAATGTCAGTAAATCTTGGTTAGAACTGCGCTGTATAAAAAAGGAATACAAAAACTGACACAAAACACTAAATTTAAAAACCAGAAGTCTTAGGCTTCATTTTACATATTAAGAAGTTTATTAACAATTGTTTTTCCTTTAAAAAAAAATCCTGCATGTTGTGGGGCCAAATTCAAGTACTTAACAAGCTCTTATTCTTTTAAGACAGTTCCTTTCGATAAGTGTTGCTGATGTTGACTGACATTCTGCCCGGAAGCAGGTTATGTATGACTCGTAGATCCGTGAGCAAGGTGAACCAATTGCGGTTTGCTGCCACAATCCATCAGATGGCGATGACATTTTAAGAAAGAACCTGCCGTTTAAAGTATATTTCCGAACTACGAAGTTCAGTGATGCCCCTCGGGAATCGAACTAGGGATTCCTTCTCTACGAGGACACGAATGAAACCACTCGTTCATAGGACACACCTTTTCGAAAGTAAGAGGATCTTTTCTAAGACTGTACTTTGTTATATATGTTGTAATTATTGTGTAATTCGATTTAATTATTATTATAGGTGCTACAAGAAGAGTTACACCGAGATGAAACTGAAAGTACCACCTCAGGAACAACAGAGAATGAGCCAGACACTGATATCTGCATTGGACAACTAAACGGTGGTCGTAGGATTGATTATGTGCTCCAAGAAGCACCACTAGAAAGTTTTAACGAATACATTTTTGTAAATTCTAACGTACTAAAATGGTCGTTTAGCTTACTAACCAACGTTACGTGACACTGCTTATATATCTTACTTACTAATGAGGATAGGATGAACATGATTTTGAATGAAGTATATGCTTTATCCCAAATATATCCTGATATTGATACACGGCGCCAGAAATTGGAAGACACAGATAATCGAAGATCACAGGATTACTCGAAACAGAATTATGTTGAATCTTCATGGTCAGGTGGTCAAGACTCCACATCACCGTCAATTACTGGTCCTACTACCTCTCTGTGATCAACAGACCATCGTTTGTGTCAACTTTAGCTCCAAGTCCAAATTCAGGTTTCCCAGCCCCTCCTCATTCAGGTGTTCAGGCCCCTGTTAGCAGTTCTGGTGCAAACTTGCCTTTTGGATTTCATATTATTAGTGCAATGGGTGTGCAGGAATGGACCCCCAACAGCACCCATATCAGAAAATAGGAATTTGGGACCAACACCTATGACGGGGTTTGTGAAACAATCCCCTCGAAAACAAACGAAAATTCCTACTTTCTTCGTTAGAATGTCGTCTCCACCCAAGGAAAGGCAATGACAAATCCACTATCGATACCTTTCCCCTCAAGAACCTTCAGAGTCATAAGCCTCCCTCCGTGCAGAAGACCCACCATCATCATTTACCACCACGAGTACTGTTTTCTATCAATACCTTTTGCGATTGAAACTTTTGATTCATTATCGCCAGTCTAAACTAACATACAAAACTGAACTGAAAACCAGCCACATAATGAAACACCAGTTTTTAGTAATACGCGCTCGGCACTTTGAAACTGGAATTTTACACATATTTCTTCTAACAAAATCATAACTAAATTAACAAAACGTTTATTCACATGTACACTACAAAAAACTGACTTAAATTACTAAATCTGAGGTA
>JAGDQP010015453.1:0-13376 GCA_022664845.1 Lepisma saccharinum
GCCCAAATAAAACTACAATATTTCTTGCGGGATCACCGATATGAAAAATGGTGATAGTAAAGAGCCAAGTTAAATCCTTACTCCTCCATTATGACATAGTAATCTTTTCCTAGCTAAAAAAAACAACAAAAAACTAAAAATATATATCAATACCGACACTACTTGTGCCTTTTCTGCACCGATGTAACAGGACCATTCTTTAGGGGGTGGAGAAAGAGAACTTTTAGCAGACCTCACCCAAAACATCCTTCCTTGCCACAGAGTAAAGGAAGACTTCTCTGGTTTCTCTTCTCACCCCACTTTTCCCTTCATTCTGGCCATGTGTCAACTTTCTGGCTGAAGTAGTCTTCCATTCAGCACTGTTGACGAGTTTTAAAGAATAAAAATAATAATAATAAATAAAATGTGTAAAAGTTAATTCGTAAGGTATAGCAAAATTATAGCTCACTGACTGGCAAGCTATGCATTGAAGCTACTTGTATGCGAAATTGTAACTTGATTAATGATTGTGTTGGCAAAATTTTTTT
Source organism: Lepisma saccharinum (assembly GCA_022664845.1). Lineage (NCBI taxonomy): Eukaryota > Metazoa > Arthropoda > Insecta > Zygentoma > Lepismatidae > Lepisma > Lepisma saccharinum. Next base: position 528 of record JAGDQP010015453.1, read on the forward strand.
GATCAAACTTCCAATGCATTTGTATAGGACTAACCGTGCTTCTGTTCGGCATTAGAGATGGCCTTAACGCTGAATCCAAGTAGGTTTTCCCGCCTTTTTCGCTTTTCGTCAATTATTCAAATTTGAGTGCAAATAAACAGAAAATGACTTTCACAAACTATAGTTTGTTTCTTACGCCATTAACGAATACCATTGTCTTTAAAGAAATCTTAACAGAAACTTCAAATCTATGTCAATAGACTTTTGGGACAGTTCCATGTTTTGAATTTTCTGTTAACTTTTATTTCAAATTAATTGTAATCACTATTCAAGTATGTAACAAACTATAGTTTGTGGAAGTTATTTTCTCTTTAACTGCACTAAAATTTGAATTATGGACGAAAAACGAAAAAGGCGGGAAAACCTACTTGGATTCAGCCTTAAGGAATAAGGATAATTTAGAAAATTCATAGGAAAATCTTTCACTGAGTTAGCGCTGAATTTATATCTGGTATCCTGACTGAACGTTTGGTACTTTCTGGATATTTCAACATAAATCAACAAAAAATATTTCTGTAAAAGTAATTCTTTACACCACCTTATAATTTCAAAAATATCGTAATCGAACATTTCTACCTGAAGTAGAATGGCTCTGTATACAATGTCAGCAGAGTTTGAATGGTTATGCAAAGTCCCAATGAAAATATGGTATGCATAATATTTGGTCCTGTCACCTACTGGCTTGATTTGTAGAGAAGAGGGGATAACGGTGAGGGAGATTTTGTTTTCCGCTATGACAACATTTTAACTGTGGATTTTATAAATTATGTCCATAAACATTGTATGAATGTTTAAGAAATTGAAGGCTATAAATAATAGTATACTAATTAAATACAACTGATATGATCTTGTAATTATTATCAGATAATAGTATTTACAAGATACTCTAATTTTCATAGGGTTTGTGAACTATACTTCTACCCTTATATTTATGTATTCTCTTTACTCAGGTTTAATAGAAAAGTAATAATAATGATTGTCTTAAGTATCTTAAAAGAAAAAATATTCTTGTGTGGGCCAATAACGGGCAATTACTGGGCCAATAACGCGCGGATAATTATCATGGTTGGCCGTTCTAATAAACATCGATTGATATTGGCGTGGTACACTTCGCATAAAAAATTGCGACAGCGATCGCCGTGTAGCTAGGCAACGCAAATGGCATCTTCTTATCCCATAATCATGTCTGGTAAACATACCCCCTCTATAACTTTCCTTCGCCTCTCCCATACTAAACTAACCAAACAGCATGAGAACATTTTTTAAATATGCATGTATTAGTATCGATAAAATGAAGGAATAAAAGCCTGACGAAAAAATATACATAAGTTGATACATACACACACAATGAAAAATTGACACCAATGGATATTTGTTAGAGACAGAGAAATAAGAGAGAGAGAGAGAGAGAGAGAGAGAGAGAGAGAGAGAGAAGCGGAGGGCAGAAGAAGAAGATGGAATACAGATTATGGAATTTAACCGTATTAAAAGATAACCTATCATTATATGTAAAGTTCAGTTGCCGCAAATCTAACAGCAAGATAGAAGTGACTTTCGGATTTTATATTTTTTAGAGCTATTCGAATATTCAGAGGGTGCTTGAAAAATTCATTGTCACCTTCAAAATGGGGAATAAACTTGGTGGTCAGATTAAATACTCTTGTTTTCCAGTGAAACTACAGAGTTTTGCGACACATCTAGGATAATGTCAAAAGTGTAACGCACATGCTTTGTTTGCACGTGGTTCGGCTGAAAATTTGGTGGGGCTTATTGTACGTACTGGTTTGGAATACATTGTTATCAGGGATTCCGGCAGGATTCTCAGATTGGGGTGTAAAGTCAAATTTGGGAGGGTGTAAGTAGTTTTGCAATGTTTGGGGCTGGGGTAGTCTCGGGAATTTGAGGCTGACACCCCCCACAGATGCCGGGGTCTGGCGCAATCACTGATTGTTACAAACCCAGTAGATACTGAAGGCCATACCTTCTATTCCAGAGTACTAATGCAAATTGAATATAAAAAGAAAATGAATGAACGATAATTTTTCTGCTTAATTTGTATTAGAAAGAGACAAGATTAGGTATACAAATGTAACAAAATGAAAAGTTACAAATGTTGAAAAGCATGTTCCTTATAGTCATAGCAGACCTTACATGTTCCACATTTCAAACGTGAAAGAAAGAAACACATTTAATAGCATGTTGACAAATTGAAGATGGAAAATAATTTTTTGCCAAACTAATACAAAAAGAGTTATTCTCTTGAAATAGCCAAAGATTGGACCATTTTCTACTCATATCGTAAAATTTATATGTTATAAACTCGCCTATTGCGAATATAACGTTCTAATAATTACATACTTATAAACTACTGTTTATATCAATTCGCACAGATGAAATAAACACGGCAGAGCTGAAACGGGTCACCGGCTGTCGGGATATGCTGATCAGGTTTTGGACTGTGTCATCGGCTTTAAGATTCGAACGTATTCTCACCCGGTGATTCGATTTAGATCTGACAACCCGGAGGATGAAGGAGAGATTTTAGTTATTTCATTGTTATTGAACATTGCTTCTTTCAGGGGTTACCATGACCGGAGAAGTTACCCCGAGAACACGAAATATATCACGCCGAAATTCCCAGTTAAATAGATTTTCCAGACCCGGTCACTTGTGTTTGGGTCATGCCCTATCACCGGGTCGTCGAAAGTGGCCCGGAATTGGCTGTGGAACACGTACTAAATGATAGTGTGTGTGTGTGTGTAAAGTAGGAGAAAAATAAAGATGAACAGAGAGAGAGAGAGATAGAGATAAAGAAAAAATAGAAGAAGAAGAAGAGAAAGATGCAGCGAAGACACGATAATAGTACATCAAGAAACAGAAGGAAGAAAGTCCAATAAAAACATGAAAAATGCATTATCCTTATGCTAAAGAGCACACACACTGTTTACTCGGAATCTTACCAGTGATGTTTCGTAAGTTCTCCAACCCAGGGGGAATCTCTGAATATTTAAATTTATGAGAAAAAGATACTGGGTTGTGGGGAATCGAACCGGTGTTTTTCAATGGAAAGTCTAGCACGATAGCGATACTCCATAGGTGACTCTACCCAAAACGTGCTTAACAAATCGTGTAGTGTTTCTTTCTCTGAATAATATGAAAAGTGGATACTTTAAATCAATGGCGTGTTCTTAACTGTCCTCGTAACCCGCACAGACTTGATTTGGACTTTTCCAACCAACATTCGTAAATCGTCTTCCTCTCTATAGTGACTCAAATCTTTCATTCCACAACTTGAAGGATTCTCCGTTTTGTATGAGAAGTTATGATTAGATTCTTCATGATTGCTTTGTAAAAAACTTTAGCTTGAACATGGTTTGAACGTATGTAGTTTTGTTTTAGAACTGAAAAGTGCAGCACGTTTCCTCTACTTCATCTTGCCACCTAAAGACAGAAGCCATGAATTACTAAGTTCAAATGTGAGGGCAATATAATAATAAATATATGTGTTTATTTTGGCTGTATGTATTGTGTGGTAAATAAACACATGTGTATGCATGTCCTTTTTGTTATGTCGAATTGTGAAATGAATATATTTTGGCAGTTTTAAGAGCAAATCCAGTTTAGGGTAAGTATTGTCACATTAAGATACGATCATTTATTGTTTTTTTATTTTAACGTAAACCAGGCTGAACGAAGCTAACATCACCAATATATTTTCATTAGGAAATGGAGAAGTTAAAACTTCAATTAAAAGTTCTATTACACTTCGTGCAATACGACAAGTGTTAACTTTTGACAGTTTGTATTGTAAGTATAAAAAGTCGTCACTTGAAGACGATTTGAACCTACAACCATAAGGTTTCCTACTCCAGCAAGTGCCTCAGGATTGAATTTGATTCGTCATCATATGTCTATATTACGCGAAAGCGTAGCATTTTGTAAATTTTCGGAACGGACTTACTGACTAAAATCGCCTAGTATCAAAATTATCTCCACATTTTCAAATTCCGTTTAATAAGAAAAGAAAAATATACATAAACTTGCTATAATGCTCGCGGTATAGAACTTGCCTACATTGAATAATGTCCAGTGTAACCTTCATGGTCGAAGTTTTTCAGGCTCTTGGCTATTGTACTTTTGATGCTCATGAGTATGGGATCGAGCTCCATCATTTCCAACATTTTTTACTGTTTCCAGTTATGTCGGAACGTTAAATTTTCATTCTCTACCAATTGTTAATGGTGATTACATTCAAAATAAGACAAATTGCGGTTGAATTTATTTGTAAATGTTTATATAATGAATAAAAGAATAAAGACAGTACGCAAAGACACAACCTGTTTCTAAACATTATCAATCATAATTGCTCCTAACGACGGGATGTATAGTTTTGGTTAAAGTGTTCTGAATGACTTGGTTCAATAGTCCTCCACTGACTTAAGCCAATGTTTACGCGCGCCAAGAAGTAAATATTTTGTGTAACGATATACACAAGTTTATTCCAATAAACCATAAATAGTATAGCTCCCAACTTGTATGTATACGTTGGATCGATCCTTGCTCATGCCATGTGCGCTTCGTGGTAGACAAACACCGTGCTCCCATGGGCGGATATAGTGGAGAGACCCTGGGGGCAATACAATTTACTTTATTAATAACAAATTTCAAAGCTATCGTTTAGAATGAAACATTTAAAGTTACTCAAAAATGATTGGGGGCAGTGCCCCCCATAAATCCGCCAATGCATGTGCGTGTGTTTTCTTCGGGTTCTCCCGTTTTCTCCAACTTTCTTCATTCCACCAATTAATCCCATCATGATTCATCCAGCCTGAGCCAACGTTCCCTAAAAGGCTTAAAACTAAATTCAAAATTCAATCTAAATTCAATTTTATGTATGCACACAATGTCCTTTATTGTCTGGAAACGGAAGAGAAAATCGGATACGAGCCTCATATCCAAAGAATGATTCGCGAGATTGGCGCTGTTTAAAATATATGTGCGTGGCGTGACAAGGATAGAAACATATTGTTGTTTGTTAATATGACAACTTAGCAGTTAAGGTAGAATCTTTTCCTGGAAGTCAAAAACTAAAACATCAATTGACGTGCACTTTAATTTTTCTGTATAATGCCAAAATAATATTTGTTATTTGAGATTATACCTATATATACTGGGCCATCATACTACAGATATTGGACTTTAATAAACAAATACTGAACAATTAACAAAGTCCAATCATAGGTTGATGTTCGTGGGGTTTATTGAACAGCGTTATTCGGAGCCCACTTTACGAGACACTAGTACCATGCTTAGGTGCTCAGGAGTTCATTTAGGTGCTTTGTAACAATATTGTTACTGATGATGTTCAAATAGTTATATTGGAGAGGATTGGAAATAAAGTCTTCATTTGTTTTCCTGATAGGAGAATTACTCACATCTGAAAAACTATTTTATGCAGAAAGCTTTAGAGACGTCCTCTATAGAGAGGCTTTTATTTTAAAAGAAAACGTTATCAAACCGTCAGTGTTCTTTTTCATATAGTACACTATTGACAGAGTTTACTTCCATAATATTCAGTGCTGTTCTACAGGAAATATGAAACTGTCAGTTATCGGATGTTTCACTGCAATAATAATAATAATACCTTATTCCTATAAGTATGCCCTAGAACTTCCACGGCGCAAAGAAAACTGAATTGGTGGTTTCTTTCTTCATTTTTTCTGGATTTTTGTTATTTCGGATATTAGTGGACAATGTTTTTGTCTATAAGTCATTGAGTAAAGAAATGTTAGCGTGCAGTTTGGTTTAAACAACTTACAGGACGAAGTTGGCTATTACCAAACATTAGCTCTGTAATTAGTAATTCATAGTTTCTGTCTTTTGATGGCAATATGGAGTAGAGGAATCGTGCTGCACTTTTCAATACTAAAGCAAACCAACACAGCTTCAAACCCTATTCAAGCCAAAGTTTTTTTTACAAAGCGACCGTGAAGAATCTAATAATAACTTCTCATACAAAAAGGAGAATTCTTTAGACTGATCAAACGGAAAATCCTATCAAATACCTGAAATACAGAAAAAGACGATTTAGGAATGTTGGTTGGGAAAGTTCAAATCAAGCCTCTGCGGGTTACCAGGACAGCTAAGAACACGCCATTGATCTGAAATATCCACTTTTCATGTTATAATTCATAGAAAAAAGCACTATACCATTTGTTAAGCACGTTTTGGCTAGAGGTACCTATGGAGTATCGCTATCGAGCTAGACTTTCCATTGAAAAACATAGGTTCGATTCTCCACAGCCCAGTATCTTTTTCGCATAAACTGAAATATTCAGAGATTCATCTCCGGGTTGGAGAACTTACGAAGTATCGCTGGTAAGACTGCGAGTAAAGTGTGTGTGCTCTTTAGCATAATGATAATGTAGTTTTAATGTTTTTCTTTGGTTCTTCTCTCTTCCTCTCTTTCTTGATGTATTATTATCGTGTCTTCGCTGCGTCTTTCTCTTCTACTACTTCTTCTCTCTCTCTCTCTGTTCATCCTTATTTTTCTCCTACTTTACACACACTCTATCATTTAGTGCGTGTTCCACAGCCAATTCCGGGCCACTTTCGATGACCTGGTGATAGGACCTGTCCCAAACATAAGTGACCCGGGCTGGAAAATCTGTTTAACTGGGAATTTTGGCGTCGTATTTTTCGTGTTCTCGGGGTAACATCAACGGTCCTGGTAACCCCTGAAAGAAACACTGTTTAAACGCAATGAAATAACTAAAATCTCTCCTTCATTCTCCGGGTTATCAAATCTAAATGGAATCACCGGGTCAGAATGGGTTCGAATCTAGGAGTCAATGACCCAGTCCAAAACTTGACCAGTATCCCCCGACAGCCGGTGACCCGTTTCGGCTCTGCCGTGTTCATTCCATATGTGCGAATTGTTATAAATACTAGTTCATTAGTGTTGTAATTATTAGAACATTATATTCGCAATAGGCGAGTTTATAAGAGATACATTTCACGATATGAGTAGAAAATGGTCCCATCTTTGGCTATTTCAAGAGAATAACTCTTTTTGTATAAGTTTGGCAAGAAATTCTTTTCCATTTTAAAATTTATCAACATACTATTAAATGTATTTTTTTTCACGTTTGAAGTGCGGAACATGTAAGGTCTGCTATGCCTATAAGGAACATGCTTTTGAACGTTTGTAGCTTTTTATTTTGATACAGTATGGAAATGCAATCTTGTCTGTTTCTGATAGAAACTAAGCAGATAAATAATGATTCATTCATTTTCTTTTTATATTCAATTTGCATTAGTAGTCTGAAATTGAAGGTGTCGCCTACGGTATCTACTGGGTTTGTTACAATCAGTGATTGCGCCAGACCCCGGCTCTTGTGGGGTGTGTGTCTCCAAATCCTCGAGACTCTTCCCCAACTTTAATTTTTTGCCGTTAGAAGTTGATAGAAACATTGCAAAACTACTTACACCCTCCCAGTTTTGACTTTACACCCCCCAATCTGAAAGTCCTGGCGAAATCCTTGATAACAATGTATTCCAAACCATTACGTTCAATAAGCCACACCGAATTTTCAACCGAACCACGTGCAAACAAAGCATGTTTGTTACACTTATTACATTATCTTGGATATGTCTCAGAACTCGGTAGTTTCACTGGAAAGCATGAGTATTTAATCTGACCACCAAGTTTAGTCTCCATTTTGAAGGTTACTTAATGAATTTTTCAAGCACCTTCTAACTATTCGAATAGCTCTAAAAGATATAAAATCCTAAAGTCACTTCCATCTTGCTGTTAGATTTGTGGGAACTGAACTTTATAATGTTAGATTCTTTTTTAGTATGTTTAAATTCCATAATCTGTACTCCATTTCCTTCTTCTTCTGCTCTCCGCATTTCTCTCTCTCTCATTTCTCTGCCTTTGTCTAACAGACATCCATCGGTTTCAATTTTTCATTGTGTGTGTTTAAATTTCTCCTTCCATCAACTTATATAATTATATTATTTCGTCTTGCTTTTATTTTGTCTATATTAATACATGTACATTTAAAAAAAACAATATGTGCTAATGATGTCTAATTGCACGGCGTTCGCTTTGGGATTTTTTTGATGCGAAGTATACCATATTTTGATATTAATAGCTATTACTAAAACTTAAGAAACATGTTGCATTGTAGCTAGAAACCAATGGGTAGAAGCTTTACAGTTTTAAATTCGAAGTGTAAAGATGTATCATTGTCTGAAAATCTCACCGTATGCAAACTATTGATATTGCCCGAAATCGTTCGAAAGAGCGTTGTGTGAACATGTGCAAAACGTTTCTAAATTGTGTCTCAAGTGGTGCTGTTTTGGATCTCAGCTGGTCCTTTGGTCTCGCCAACACTTTGGGGGAGTGGGGTCCCAAATATCCATCAGTCGGGAGCGCACGTAATTTCGACGCCAAGCCATTTATGACTTCACCTCGATTTCCAGTTTCCTTACAGGGGCGTTGCGGGTAGGGCCCGGCAACCTCGTTGGCTCTTTCGAACGAAGACAGAGGAGTGTGAATATTTACGGTTTTCATTCACCATGGCTCGACAACATCTTAATCACAAGTCACCTTCACCGTAAGACAAACAGAAGTGTAAGGGACAGAATGAAGAGAAAATCACTGAGGATAGAAGTAAGAAGGAGCATACAGTTAGTGAATCAACCAGTGACAAAGAAGATAAAATAGAAGTAATGGAACAGACAAGTATCGCACTGAATATCACCGAATGTATCTTGTAATTAAGTAAAGAATGAAACTGAAAGTCCAGGTGGTTTGAAGGGGTTATCGCCTTTCATTATTCAAAAGCAACTTGCTCATGTCGCAAACGAGCTTAAACATGTTACTAAGCTTCGCAACGGCAGCTTATTAGGGGAGACATCTCTTGATAAACAAACAACTAATCTTCTGCAAATGAAATCTCTAGGTTAAGTTCAAGTTGAACCACCCCATAAATTGAACTTTAGTTAGGGTGTCATATCCTGTTGGGACCTCACATGAGTCCCTGAAGGGGAGATTAAGAATATCTCCCAGCCAAGATTTCGTCAACGTTAGACGGATTCATACCAGAAAGAGTGGAAAACTCCAACCCACGGGGTCGCTCATTTTAATATTTGCCACGCCACAGCTTCTGAAGGACGTGAAGCCAGCTTTCTATTGCTTGCCTGCCCGCCCATATACCCAGTCCGTTCCGCTGTTTTAAATGTCAGCACTATGTCCACACCAGCACGTCATGTAACGTGATCTATGCTGTATGTGCAATATGCTGAACCAGTAGCGATGGTGCGGATCCTTGCACCTCGCTGAAGCCTCAGTATGCTAATTGCAGGGGTGAGCACTCGGCCTGGTCGCGTTACTGCCCGGTATTCAAAGAGGAAAAACGGTTTCGAGAACTAATGGTACTCGAGAAAATATCTGGTGGTGATTAAAAACGTCGATTAAAAGAGTCTCAGTACACCTTTCCATCTGGTGCGTTTTCATAAGTTATAGCAAGAACGCCAATTAAAACTGTCTTGGTTGGTACCCAGACAGTTAATGTGTCAACACAAACAGAGTCTGGTGTACCTCTAGACCCTCGGGAGCCTCCTAGAGGTTTAGTGACTCGCGATGGGCTGGAGCAGATTGTGGGACAGACACCTGTGCAGAGTTGTAGAACTCCACGGGCTAAGACTACTCCTATAAAGTTTCAAAACTTGCACGAAAGTCGTCTATCGCGACAAGCATTGAACGTCTGGCACATGTTTTGGTTGCTCAATTAGCTGAGGAAGAGTCTCCACATACAATCGATCACCCAAGTTTATCCTTGACCACAGTCATCATTGAGGACACTGTGATGAATACGGGTAGGAATCACTTCGGGAGGAAGGGGAAATATAAATATAAACTGAGACGGTGATATTTTTCTTGATCTTCACTCTATGTTTTACAGCGAGTTTTTATGATCTCCGTCTATTTGGGATGATTATGCCCTTTAGCTCTTAAGTTTTATGTTGCATTATTGTTTTATCTTGTGAAGGCCCATTTACAACCTTCTCGTTTTTGACTTGTTATGCTACAGACTCTATACATCTCTAGGTTTAAATAACGTTATATTAGCCATTTACACCAGTATGCTGTTTCTGAAGACCACCTACATTTTCAGCTTTTATATGAATTTATCCAATTAACAGTTAAATTTTGACGTGACACAAATAAGGTGATTGCCCCGAATCGGGACGGGCGTAAGCCATAGTGCTGTTACTGCCCGTGAGATTAATTTTATCTTATCCTATCTTACTGTCTCCAGTAGGACACGAAAATCAGCATGAAACTTACACAATGCATTGATGATGTGCTCAAATGAACACTAATGTAGTACTACTTTTCGGAATTTAGCGGAACACGAGTTACAGGACTTCCAAGTTTTAGAAAGTTTGTTCCGAATGCATGAAGAATATGCAGAACTTCATACATACAGGGGTGGACAAAAAATCTAAAACGTTTGAAAAAGTGTGAAAATCATACCTAGTATGGTGTGGGGCCTCCTTTTGCGTCCAAAACAGCTTGGATCCGACGTGGAATGGACGTATACAGCTCCTGAATCGTGGTGTGTGGAATGTTGTACCATTCTTCCTCCAAAACATGCTCCAGTTCCTTAAGGGATGATGGTGGAGGGTAATGAGACCGAACACGCCTTTCTAACACAGACCACAAGGGCTCAATGATGTTCAGATCTGGTGATTGTGGGACCCAGGGGAGGTGTGATAGCTCCTGGTCATGCTCCTCAAATCATGATTGCACCGTTTTTGCAGCGTGACAGGGTGCCAAATCATCTTGGTAGATGCCATCACCATCCGGGAACAATGTGTGGGCCATGGGTAGAACCTGGTGCCCCAAAATGGCCTCATACGACTTAGCATTCATCATTCCATACAGGGCTATGATAGGGCCTGCAGAAAACCACGATATCACTACCCATACTGTAACAGAACCACCCCCATGCTTTACAGTTGGGCGCAGACAGTCTGGATCATAGGCCTGCGACGGTGTTCTCCATACGTAAACACGACCGGTTGTTGGAAACAAGGTGTAGGTCGATTCATCGGAATACATTACGTGTTTCCACTGATCAAGCGTCCACTCCTTGTGGTCCTTGCACCACTGGATACGCCTCTTCGCATTTACTGCTGTGACCAGAGGTTTGGCGATCGCGGCCCTGCCATGAATTTTCATTTTATGAAGTTTCCGTCGCACTGTTTTTGATGAAACCGGGTTCTGTAGGCCGGAATTGAGTTCAGATTTTTATTGTAGTGGTCTGCTTTTTAGCTGCTACAATCCGTTTTAATGCCCTCCTGTCCCTATCGGACAAGGTTGTCTTTCGACCACTGTTGTGCTTTGCAGACGTTGTTTACCCATGCATTGTGTATGCCCTCGTGACATTGGACACAGTACCTGTCGATACCCCCACAATGGTCGCTACTGTTGTCACTGAAGCTCCAACCAGACAGGCACCAACAATTATGCCTCTTTGGAAGTCTGACAGGTCGCCTATTTTACCTCACCACTTGCACACCACGACACTCACAGGTGAACTGGGTACTGCTGACGGAAGAGGAAGGTCCACATGACACATTGAAAACAAAACACGATCGGCAACCGCAACACGTGGTGTATAGTGGCGGGCCACACTTACGTGTCCTGTATGACGTGTTTTTAGATTTTTTTGTCCAACCCCTGTATGAGTTGGAAGCATTTCTCATTGACTTTAAAATAAAAGGTTGCACTGAAGATAATTTAAATGTTAGATTAAAGTTATTAATGAAGTTGACGTGCTAATTAATTGTTCTAATCTCTGCCAAATGCGAATATTATATAAGTACAGGGTGACCCAAAAGAAACTTCCCACCCTGTTATTTCGCAACCAATTGATTTCCATTAGCAATCTTATCACACACACCTTTAACTTCAGGTGGAATGTGCCATCATGCCCAAGCATTGTATGGTGTTCCATTTTATTATGGCCTAGTGGTAAAAAGTGAAATTGTCTTAAGTGTCAAGGGAAACATCATGTTGATTGTCTTTAAGTTCTATTTACAAAAGCATGTGATCATTTACTAGTTTTTAAAGAACGTAGTAAGAACTTTCGTGTTCCACTGCCGACAGTTTCCTTGTATCCCGGACTAGTAGACGTCAGCAACCTGAAGAGTCAACGTGTCCTCCCAATGAAGTCCCAGTGTTATGCTCAGCGAATCCCCAGTGATAATGAATATGAAAATGGTAGTAAAAAAGTGGGTGATCAATGATTAATACTTGCCAAGGGAAGTAAAATGTTCAATGATAATAATCAGTGAGAAAAGTGAAGTGACAACGACGCCATCGATGCCAACGGTCGAAGGGCTCTACCTAAGATATATTAGCTGTTATAGCTTACAGCAAAATAAAATATCATTGCATGGTGGAGATCGCTCGGTCCTATAAAAGTATTATCACGGCATTGCGATATGTTAATGTTGAATAAACTGTTCAGGAGGACGTTCAATGTTGTTATCAACGATTTTAAATGCGCGTACTGCATAGACTTTCGTGACAATAGTTTTCGTGCTAGTTTTTGTTGTCTAGTAATTAATTTTATATTATTTTCTAAACAATATAATGTGCACAAAAACAACGCAATGAAATCTGAATATTTGATGCGTATACGCGAACAAAAGTGTATGTGCTATCTTTTAACATGCATAGTATTATTTTGTTCGCACATATGGCTCATTTTTCAGAATTTCTGAGTA
>JAGDQP010015453.1:18376-42706 GCA_022664845.1 Lepisma saccharinum
GGATTTTTTTTTATTATTAGCTTACTTACCTTTTTTTCTCTCTTCATCTGGCGAGGACGGCGTTCGAACCCCTCACTTTGTAATTACTAGTATGACACGTTAACCACTGGACACTCCGGGTAATTGTCCTAATACAACCATAATCGCAATTACTCTCTAACGATTAGAGGAATGTTGAACTGGAATTGAATAGTTAAAAGGTGGTATAAAGCTCGCCCCGCATGTTTGTTTAATATAAAATGTTTTATATAAAATTTATGTCCTGCCCCATTAATAAAACACCAGACAAAAACGTGGCTGCGGTGGTTCAGGTCCATCTCTGGTGAGTGGTGTCTCCGGATCAGTGCCGCCTTAAGTCATGTGGGTTTTTTGGTGGACAAACGTCGTGTGCATGGGTTTTCTCGGGATTCTCCCTTCTCTTTCACTTTCTTAATTCTACCAATTCACACCCCATCATCCATTAGATCTGAGGCAATGTTGCCTAAATGCCTTAAAATAAAATTCAAATTCACGAGACAAAAGCACATATAGAGGAAAATTAGTAAAACTTTGCAGCTATTTTGCATTTCAAAGTTTAATTCATGACAAAATGTTAAATCAAATCAAGATGGCGGACAAAGGGGATACATGTGATTGTGATCTCTCCAATTTGGCCTTATTTTTAAGTGTTATTGCCCTGTGTAGTGTGCTCTTTTGGATACCAGTAATTGACTGTTGTCAGGTGAGTTTAAGTGACGAACAAAATAATGGATACATGAGGTTGTTCAGTTTTAGAAGATACAACTTTCCAGCGGCAAGCTGTACAACTCGTGTGCTCTTCAAGTGTGATGGCCGCTCCCCGCTTCTTCGTCCGCGTGGTAAGCCTAGTCCCAGTTACGGTGCAGTGTCTCCAACCATGAAGATATTGCTTTACATTGTGAGCAGTGTCCTCCTCTCTGGTGACGTCTCTCTCAATCCCGGTCCGGCCCTCGCTGCGTGTAGTAGTAAGACCGTGTGTGATAGGAATATTTTCAAAATTTATTCTCAAAATGTGCAAAGTCTTTGTAATAAACTATCAACTGTGGATATGTTCAAGAGTGAATTATCAACTTACGATGTGTTGGAATTTTCTGAGGTGTGGACTACAGACATCTTTTCCGCCAGCGAGATTACGCTTAAAAACTACCAGGTTTACAGGCGGGACCATGGCTCTAGGGGAGGGGGTGTCATGCTACAAGTTCATAATCGTTGGCCTTCTGTCAGACGCTATGATTTAGAAAGAAACTGTGAGCTGTTGTGGGTAGAGATACAAGGAGAACATTCAAAATTATTAATTGGCTGTTACTATAGGAACCCCAGCAAAAATATAAACTCTTTATACAGGTGTATATTTTATTCGATTCTGTCCTTGCTGCAATCAAAGAACGTGATATACAGTATGCATCATTGGAGACTTTAACATACATATCAGCTGGGATACAAACATTAGTGATGCATGTACTGACCAGCCGGATAGATGTAACTAGAGGTAACTAGAGGATTACCAACTAGAGGTAATTCTGTTCTAGATTTAGTTCTTTCCACCTTCGAAAAAGTGAAGGTCACTCCAGGTAGAAATATTTTCGACACACCAGACCACCTGTCGTTAGACATTGAACTATAATTTCCTCCCCCTCGCCGCTGGCGCTGTTCTATTCAGCGAACTATGCCTGCAATAAAAGCAGGCAACTGCAATAAAAGCAATACCGTGGGAAATTTTAAAAGCAGGACACGTGCAAGATGCCTTGGATTTGTTTTATGCATGTTTGGACGCTGTTTTAAAAGAGTATGTTCCTGTCAAGAAATCAAAATCCAGTAAGTTTCCAATGTAGTCAGGAAACAAAACTTGCCCTCAAGAACAAGAAGTGTGCATGGTCGCTGTGGAAACAGTATCCCAATAATGAAATTCATAATGTTTTCATCCAACAACGCAAGTTATGTAATGCTCTCCTCCGTAGACATTATGATAATTATATTGAATCTGTTTCATCACAAGCTGAAACCAATCCTAAACGCTTCTGGTCTCTTATAAACTGCAGGCGACAAAACTCAGGTTCACCATCTCTAGTGTCATACAGTGAACGTACTGCTTCATTCAACGAAAGGGCTGATTTATTTAATGACTGCTTCTATGACAATTTTAATGCTTGTTCAGATCCTCCATTTTTTCCTGATGTAAAGTCTAAAACTCCCCATTGCCTATCAGATATAAACACAACCGCTGTGGAAGTGTATCGTATTCTAACATCTCTAAACCCTCCAGAGCCTCTGGACCTGACAAAATAAATTCCATATTTTTGATTAAACTAGCCCAACGTTTGTCTGCACCTCTCACCATTCTTTTCAATAGGTGTTTCTCGGAGGGTTATTTCCCAAACTCCTGGAAACAAGCAAATATTACTCCGGTTTACAAAAAAGGTGAAAAATCCTATGTTAGTCCATATAGACCTATTTCCCTTCTTTCTGCCCTCGGTTTAATTTGTGAAAAAGTTATCACAGACAGGATTCAAAATCATGTCCTCCCATTTCTTTCTCTCTCCCAGTATGGCTTTGTACCGAATGGATCCTGTGAAACCAACTTAGCTGTCCTACTGTTTTACGCCACGGATGCCCTAGCAAATAGACAAGAACTTGACGTCATATACCTAGACTTCTCCAAAGCATTTGAAACTGTCAATCACAAACTTCTTATACAACATGCTTATTCCAGATTTAATATACACGGACCCCTCCATCAGCTTCTAACATCATATTTGTCTGACAGAGAACAACGTGTCGTCTTCTCTGGTAGCACTCCAAGTGGCTCCCCATACTTTCAGGTGTCCCTCAAGGAAGTTCCTTAGGGCCAGTTTTATTTTCCCTCTTCATTGATGACTTATGTGAACAGATAGATAATTCTTGCTCGGTACTTCTTTACGCTGATAACTGCAAAATTTTTAAGACAATTAAATCTACAGAAGATACTTTCTTCCTTCAAGCCACTATAGATTCTGTTGAAATGTGGTGCAATAATTGGTTACTGAAAGTCAATCCTTGCAAAACTGCTGCAATGCGTTTCTCACTGTAAACCCATAACACAAAATGTACGTACACATTATCCTCATCTATTATGCCATGGGTAGACCATTACAAAGACCTGGGTATCATATTTGATGAAAAACTCAAATTTACTGCTCATATTGAATTCGTAACTTCTAAAGCACTCAAACTTCTTGGACTTCTCTACATGTTTACCGATATTAAAGATTTCAGAGCTCTTCGGTCATATTTTCTCACTTGTGTACTACCTGCTATTGAATACTGTTCATCTATCTGGTCTATGGTGAAATCAATTTATCTAAATTGCACAAAGTCTAAAATTTCTTTATCCGCATTGTACACCACAGGGTACCCAACCTCCAACACAAATCTAACGTAGACATTTTGAATTCTCTTCACTTAAAAACATAGACACACGAAGAAAACTAAATGACTTAAAATTTCTTTATAAAATAATGCAAGGCACACTCAGGACCAACGACCTTCTTCCACTTTTTAACCTAAGAGTACCCAGACAAAATTCTCATTCACAACATCATTTCTACCTGTCAAAACCGAGATTGTGTTTGGTCCAGGGATCTCTTGTATATAGATCATCACATTTTTACAATACTCTTCCTTTGCCACCAGATTTCTGCTTCAGTAAAAGTAAATTTCTAAAGACTTGTTATATGAATCTAGAATGAATCAATGAAAAAAATGATATTGTTTCCTATAGTCTTTGTTGTTATATTATTTTTATTATTGTTGTTATTGTTTATTGTTTGTTACAAGAACGGTGTAAAATGGCGTTTGCTGTATCCGTCCTAACTTCTAATAAATAAATAAATTATAAAGATGCAACCCTTTCAAGCCACTTATCTGATAATAAAATGTTCAACTATCCGGATTATTTTTCCAATTACCAGATTGGTAAGTGCATAAGGTACCATTAAGCTACCATCTAACCATTGTCATGAGTATCTCACCACATTACAATAAACCGAAAATTCATATAATGCCAACAGTAACAATGATCTTACAAATTCCAGTATATGCCGCAGCTCTTGATCCACTGCTTTCCTCCTGAACTACCCGACGCAACTATCACAGAATGAGATCAATCTCTCCTCAGGGCAATGTGACCAGGTTCCTTGTTAGTAAGGTTACACGTATTCAAACGCTGCCTACGATGTTGTATAGGTATTTGAAGAAAAAAACGAAGCTATGAATTTATCATT
This sequence comes from Lepisma saccharinum, assembly GCA_022664845.1. Classification (NCBI taxonomy): domain Eukaryota; kingdom Metazoa; phylum Arthropoda; class Insecta; order Zygentoma; family Lepismatidae; genus Lepisma; species Lepisma saccharinum. The sequence continues at coordinate 22,654 of JAGDQP010015453.1, forward strand.
ACTAATAAGAATGCACTCTTTTTCAAAATTTATAATAAATGCACAACAAAGTTAAAAATGGTAATAAATAGGAATGTGAGATAACTCGATATATTATTGCACTCCTTATGATAATAAAAACATTCTCTCCAACTCACATGTTTAAAAATCAATGTGTAGTTCTTCTCGAGCACTAAATCATGTCTTCAAACATATCTCATTAACCTCCAATAATAAAACAGTTTAGAAAAAAACTTAGGTTAAGACAGTGTTAAATTGCTAACAAGTTTCTTTTCTATTAGAATGAAAACCATTAGATTCGAATTGAACAAGAAACCTCTACGTTAATCTATTGTGTACTATAATTCGGCGGCACGCAAGCAAATATTCATCTACATGTGCTTAAATAAGCATACAAGTAGAACTTGTAATAATTATCTGTATTAATATTGCAAAAACAGATGTTCATAAGTTTTGTGTGTATTAATTATATGTATTAACTCGGGATCCCTTAAGTCTATAAAGAAGAAATTTGGTATTTATGCTTGCCTTTTAAAACAATTAGACACGTGTTTCACAGTTTTTATATTGGCCTAGAACGGGAGAAAGCCTTGTGGTCTTTCAAATATAATTATACTGACTGTTATAGCAATGCCCATGCCAAACGACGTAAGCTAGAAACTTGAAAGTTATATCTAATCTATCTTTAACTAACATATTTTTATGATGTTGTGCAATTAAGCAGGAGATGGACATTTTTCGAAAGCACAAATGAAAAAAGTAACTTCTTTTTGTAGAAGAAGAGAGAAAAAGTTACTGACCTCAGCTGGGATCGAAACCAATACCCTTAGCATAGCTGTTGTCCAGTGCTCTATCCATTATTTTTTTATTAAACATATCCACTATCGGTACAAGCATATTGTGATAAGCACAAATCCTACTAATGAACTATAAACAAATAACATAGACAAAAATAAAATAAAATTAAAAAGGCCAACGAATCAGAGAGAATAACCCCCAAAAAAGAAAAAAAATGTAAACTAATACATAGTACTAAAATATTTTGACATTTCTCTTTGTAACACATTTGACAGCGTATTAGTAAAGTGCAATATAGGACATTTAACGTACTAAATAGGATCTGTCAGATAATACTCCTTTTTAAGAATTTATAATGTTATAGCCATCAACCACATAATAAATTTTCGACGCGCCAGTTTGTAAATTCTAAAATAAGTTTAACCAAATATTATCTCCAAACCAATATTACGATCGACGCATCTTAGTATTCTACTATAAATATATTTGAATTTCACCCACAAGGCTAATTTATTTTGACATATTATAAGCCTGTGAAAAATCGTCTCAAATTGTCCACATTTTTTACACAAAACATACGAATGATACAAATCTTTTATGATACAAATTTACACCATAGGTTTCCCAATTGTATATTCTGCGATATAATTGGTGATTTAGTATCGAATTATATCGAAGAGCGTTTAGATTCAAGCCTATTTGTTGCCACTCCTCAGCAGAAAATTTAACATTAAAGGGTGAGTGGTATTTTTGCCTAGATTTAACTTACAACTGTTTGACACTATAAGACTCCAGAGAAACAGAACCCACAATAGCGTAAACTATATGAAGAAAATAAACAGAAAACTTCTTTCACCTCTCTTATATCGATAGGTAAAGAAAGACCCATAAAATGTAATATAATGTAGATAGCGTCTGCATAAAGGGAGATATCATAATCGCACATACATATTAGCATACGATTTAAAATCAAAACATTGTATCTAGATATTTTTAAGTTTCAGACCCATTTTCTATCGGATGATATAATATTTCGCGAGGTGCCCTTAACATATTCCCACTCCACATGAAATAGCCAACATTGCGGTGTAACATAGCCCAAAAACGAAGAGATAGCGGAAACAAATGCATTTTGAAATACATCTTACTGAACACAAATATGTGAAGGAAACGAGCTCTATCTACTAGAGAAGATAAGCTCTTATACAAAGCTTTGGTGGCACAAATGAAAGAAGTAGTTAAACTTCTTTCTGCCTCTGTTATAGTACGATTTATGTCCTTGAACCAATTTATACCTAATATAACAATAGTAGAAACAATATTCAGTTCTAGTTTAAGTCACTGACTGACATTGGATATAAAAAATCTAAAACCTGAGTTTTTTCATTTATCGGAATACCAGTCAATGTTGTGACACTTCGACGCACTTCTGAAGATGGAACAATTCCCTGTATGAATTTAATATGTACGTCGTATCATCAACATAAGGTAGACATTTCAGAGAATTGCAATGTAACCGAATCCTGTTCAGCATTTGAAGGACAGTGATTGAAAAAGGAACCATGAGAAAGACAACATAATCTTGCGAGCGAGCAGACAGCGTTGTAAAACTCTACGTCTAATCGCTATTTTAGGAAAACAATCTACCATTTACATTAAGTGTGACAATGTGTTTACTGTAGGCCCATCTTAATAAATAAATAAACTTCATGGGAAAATTCATTAACGCAACTACCTGAAACAAATACTTATTACTTAGGTTATCATACGCGCGTTTTAAATCATGCTTAATCATCATCATAGATCTAACTGAACCTCCTCGAGCAAACGCCAACGCGTCTCTAATAGACGATAGATGAACATAAATAGGGAGCATTTTTTTAACCCACTCTGACAAAAATGCAACATGGATGGAAGAATATTCATGAATCTATTCGCAACCACTCGGAACGAAAACCTTCGTATCGCAATTCTGTAAATGTATCTACCTGAAATAATTTATTGAAGGTGTATCCTTGTTTTTTTTAGTAAAACACCGATCGAGGAGAAAATTCAGTTTCAATATGAGGAGAATGCCAAAAGAATTAAAAACCCTAATTAATTCATTAGTAATCTTTTCTTTCTTACGTTGCATCCATTTTCCACAAAAACCATCACTTCCGCCAACTGATTTCAAAGAATCAATAGCATTTTAAATTTCGATCGAAGAGAAAGGTTGAGTTTAAGTTTGGCTATCAGAATCGCTTAATTGGGGTATCTGAGACAAATTGAACAGTTGGAGCACGTCGATTTCGGTATTATCTACGGCTTTAAAAGCGTAGTTATTGATCATATATAGCCGAGTATATTTCAGAATTTTTATAGCTATTACCCTTTTAAAAGGCTTGAAAATAGGTTTGAAACCGTTTTTTGACATCGTTCAGAATCTGTTCCAAAGCTAAAGTTTCAGTTATACCGTAATCCTGTAAGTTTTCCTATCCCAGTCATTTTGTTTCTATACAATTGTATTCGTTTTTGTACCTGACATTCTTTGAGTAACAAATTTATGTCCAAATTAACTCTGTTTGTATATTCTTTTAGTATGTTATTATGAAAACAAATAATTTTTTATATCACTGTAATAAGATTTTACAAAACTTTGATAAGCATAACTTATATGGTTTTTTCCTGTTCCACAATCTTAGATAACAATTATTTTGGACTGTATATTTATCTGCTTCTAACCTTAGTCGATTCGTTCATTTTCTAAAAAAATCCTCGTTAACCCATCACTGAAAAAAAACCTGGGGCGAAAATAATGAAGATCTACTTCCCACTGGAAACCGGTGACAATCTGACTATGATCTCACAAAGCAAGTTTCGAAACAGATACTGTCCTTAATAACTATCGGAAGGCCAGGGACACAAATATATAATAAACCTTGCTATGGCATTCATAACCAAAATAAGGAAACATTGGTGTGAACGGATAAAAGAATTTCCACACACCTATTAAATCAAAAGCCTGAAAGATTTGTTTTAAATCACACACTGTAATTGTCTTGTTGAAATTCCTTAGTCTTCTCATACGAGGCATTTAGATCCGTCAACCAAAATAGAAAGATTTTAATAGTTTGAATACGTAAAGTTAAGACTTTAAATTGTAGTACTCTTTCAGATTTGGCATGTGAACCAATAAGTACGTATTCACCACAAGGAAATTTGCAATCTGAAGGATCTAACAACGCCCATCTGGGCTTTTGTACACCTCTTCGATGACACACGTCATTTCTTAATAGATATGCAACACCAACATTCTGTATACAATACAGATTTGGAATGTACCTGTAATTACGTACGTATAAGGGATGAATTGTAGCCTCTTGAGTAACCAAAACATGAATGGAGCTTGTCCTGAGATTTTGGTCAAGAATAGAGCATTTTTGAGTTCTATATCCTTTGCAGATATTCAATGTTACAATTTTGAAGTAATAGAGCGTCATTTGCATAGGGGCCACCAAACCCTCCCACCTTCCTTCTAGAGCACAACCAACGCCACATAATATGAGACAAAACATAACTTTCACGCTTAGCATATTCCTGATTTACAGAGCTCAGTTCAGGGTCAACACAGCTGGTAAATTCCAGTTTAGGATAAGCATGTCCAACCACCAATTTGAAAGTCAGAGCACCAATAACTTTTATAACTATGAATATATTGTTTCAAATGGTTGACTCGATAAACCCGAACAATCAACAATATTTACTCACCAATTGGGACAGAAACTTCAACATTAAAGATGCAGCACTTCACGAACTATTTATATTTTGTCGCGAAGATTTGTAATGAGAAAGACACACTTTACCACAATTTTCTGTAATGAGAAAGAGACAATTTTCTGTCTCTTCAATCGAATATTTCCAAAAGGCCCAGGATCCAACTCCCCTGCGCTCTCTTCAGATGACGTATTTAGTTCAGTATGCAACATCAATTCATTACCTCCATTATCTTTGGAAATCTCCGATTTTAAGTAAGGAAACACTTCCTTTCCCCCCCACTGTAACCTTCTGGTAATACTTGTTTATTTTCTAATTCAATCTCACAAGCACTTTCTTTTCATTCTCATAAAACATCGTCACTATGATCAAGAAATGACTTGGCGTAAACTTCCTTTTCAGTAACAACACCCTCTCCCCCACCTCCTGACACGACAAGAGGAAATTTGGTATTTCTGCTTGCCTTTTAAAATAATTAGACACGTGTTTGACCGTTTTTTATAATGGCCCTAGAACGGGAGAAAGCAGGTTTCTTTTTCAAATACACCCTCCATTCCAAAAGAAACCGAACGTTTTAAAAAAAACAAAAAAACAATGTACATTTTGGAACAAATCATTTTTATTAATCAATGTATTCCCCTTCTGCATCGATACACATATTTGCACGCTCCAACAAGTTGTCAAACGACTTCTCCATGTCCTTTATTGGAATGGTCTTTAGGACGGCGGTCGTCGCCTTCTCAATGGCTTCAATCGATGCGTGCCACTTTCCTTTCATCGCCAAATGCAGTTTCGGGAACAGATAGAAATCGCACGGAGCGAGATCTGGTGAATAGGGCGGATGATGCAAACGAATAATGTGATTTTTGACCAAAAATTCAGTTACAAGTCGCGAACGATGTGATGGTGCATTATCGTCCAAAAGAGTCCAACTGCCGATTTCTCGATATTCGGGCCGAATACGACGAATTCTTGCCAGCAAACGCTTCATGACGCCCAAGTAAAACTCTCCAGTGACTGTCTGGCCGGGCTGAACAAATTCTTTGTGGATAATTCCTTTTGAATCGTAAAAACAAATCAGCATCACCTTAACTTTTGGCTTCACTAAGCGACTTTTTTTGGGTGGTCCTTCATCCGGCGCTCTCCATTCAGCACTTTGCCGCTTTGTTTCGGGCTCATATTCAAAACACCACGTCTCGTCACCAGTTACAATCGATTTCAAGAAGTTTCGATCCTGCCGAGCACTTTTAACAATGTCTTTGCAATGTGCAATTCGATCAACTTTTTGGTCTTCGGTGAGTTTGTGTGGTACAAACCGCGAATTAACCTTCTTAAGGCCCAAAACTTCGGTCAAAATGCGGTATGCGGTTGTTTGAAGAATACCTAATTCCATTTCAATAACTTTCACCGACGCTTTTTTGTTATGTTTGATGAATTCACGCACTTTTTCGATGTTTTCTTCCGATAATCCGGTTCTGGGACGGCCTGATCTTTCGTCATCATCCAGCGTCTCTCTACCCGATTTGAATCGCCTGAACCACTCGTAAACTTGCGTACGGGATAGACACTCATCACCATATGCATTTTGTAGCATTTGGTGCGTTTCAGTAAAAGGTTTACCCAGTTTAACACAAAACTCAATTGCAGCTCGTTGTTTGAAACTCATTTTCCGACCGATGTACACAACACACTGACAGTTGAAACGCAATAACTTTGTTGCCGTGCATCCAAATGTCATGACATTTATACGAGTTGTCAATGAGGGACTACGCCATCTACCGGTAAAATATTACAACAGATGGCACTAGTGGTACTATTTGTTTGCAAAAGTTCGGTTTCTTTCGGAATGGAGGGTGTATAACTATACTGAGTGTCATAGCAACGTCCGTGTCAAACGACTTAAGCTAGAGACTTGAAAATTATATCTAATATATCTTTAACTAACATATTTTCCTGGCGGTGACTAAGAGAGCAGAAGAAAGGCATTTTTCGAAAGTACAAATGAAAAAGCACTAACGAAGGTATTTTTGGAAGTTCGGCTTGGAAAGGGGTGAAATGGGGTTCCAATTATTTTAATATACAATGTTAATATCTTAGAATCTCTTAGCTCTATAAACAAGAAATTTGGTATTTACGCTTCTCTTTTAAAATAATCAGACACGTGGTTGACCATTTTTTGATATTGGCCCTAGAAGGGGACAAAGCTGAGTGTTTTCTAAATATAACTATAGTGACTGACGTATCAACGTTGAGGCCTAATGGCTTAAGGTAGAAAATTGAAATTTATGTCTGTTCTGGCTTTATCTAACGTATTTCACTGTTTTGGATAAGGGAGCATAGAAAAGCATTTTCGAAAGTAGAAATAAAAAAAAAGTTATTTCTTTTGTTAAAATTATTAAAAAAATTCTTGCCCAATGGCGGGATCGAACCCTATATCCTCAACATAACTGTGAAGTGGTTCATTCACTACATCATACAGCCCGATGTAGTAAAACGGATTCCGAGCAGCTTATATAGTATGAGAATGAGCTTATAAAATCGATATATAAAGACAGAAGTCCTGACTAACTGACATATTAATACCCCAAAGAGCAATAGCATGTTAACTGAAGTGAGTGAAGTTTCTGGTTTATGACATGATGTTATTCTATAAACCTTGGCAATGTGATACCATGGGAACTTGTAAATATAGTATATTTCTGTTCTATATAATGGTTATGGTAAACGACGAGTGTCTCTGTTTCTACACTTGGCAATTTATAGGTAAATGGTCTCGTTTAAAGTAGATTGTATTGGTGATTGAGACCTGTTATGTAGATGTTTGGCGACAGTATTCGGGTTTAAATATTGCTGTTTAAAGGCGGTTTAATAAGATGGTAAAAAAACCTGCGTATTCTGATGCAGATGTTTAGATTGAATGGCTACAACTAATTTAACATAATAAAGATGATTTACCTGAAGGTTAAACGCTTCGTGGTATTAATAGTCATTTGGAATAATAGTTCGTTACTTAACATGAAGCTTACTGATATGATATGTTTTAATAAAGTTGATTACTCATTCGTCTATTTCATAGATCTAAGATTACCACTAAACGAAAACATAACATTAACGAAGGTAAAGTGTTCCGTTTCGTGAAACTTTTTATTTCGAGGCCTTGTTTTAAGTAACGTAAAAACTGCAATAATGATTAGCAATGAAGAAACAATGGAAGGAGAGAATTTATATACACCATCCACATCGTATTATAGGATCACATACACAAACAGTGCCTGTCGTCTTTCTACTAGCCGGAAAGAGTGAAGATAGGCGGGATAGGTAGTGTCTACTACATATTTTTAAACATAAAATACACAAATATTTTCTTTTTATTTTACTGGTAGTAAGCTTTGATTTTATTTAGTCCTTTTTCACTAAGATCAATTTTATTTCCCTCATAATGCCTCCTGTAGTATATTTTTCAGTATGTTTTGTCTACAGCCAAACACAACAATTGACGCGTGCCCAATAGAAAATCAATTTCGATTTTTTCGGCCCAATCTACAGTGCCCAACCTACCACCCGCACTTCAACAGTTGGGGAATATTTTGAGGATGTGGAGTAACAGATCTCACAACAGGCTTCAATACTCCTCAAATACATTCAGTAGATTTACATTCAGATGAGTTTGTGGGCGATTGGAGTTTGAAAAATTCAGCGGATATTTCTTGATTCAATACCTAACCGGACGGTATGCTATCTTCTTGAAACACGGCGGATATCGAAGAGGATATTTAAATGTTGTTAACATTGTAAAAGCTTTGATGATTGGTTTGTTTCTTATTCAGTTTGATTTTAGGATGATGATGTACATGATTTGTTTTCATCAATTGGCTCGATTTTAATTTCACTGCCAATATTAAACTCTAAGCGGTTAGTTATCCTCATAAGAATATCATCATCGATACTCATCGGGGACAAAATATCTCCAATTCTCCCGTGAATTTTACGTGCATTATTCTAGAAACTGAACTGACTAATGATCCCGATATTTTCCTCTGTTTTTTATATGTTACGTTTCTTCAACAAGGCTACTTTTTCAGTTATGGCAGATAATAGGAAAGTGCCATGAACTCCGAGGTGTCATTTAGAACTTTGTTACACTGTTTGTACTAACAATATATTCACCTTAATTCAATTTCACATCATTTCACTATTGCATTTGTGAATGTTGAACCATAGAAAGGATATCGTTAATATCAATAGTTAATTTCGTGTTTAATTTTTCTGAAACATGTTTAAGACATTACAATGTCCCGACAAGAAATTGTTTACAAGTTTCATTTATTTGAAAGGAAGTTGCAAATTTTTGCTACGAAATAGGCATTGTTGTAACATAAATACTACATATAACTAGATATTTATTTCTGTTAATAGCATTGAATACTCACCAAGAGTGAAAATTAATCCTTCTTACATGAACATTTGATATTATTTTCAACGAAATATCATAATCGTTCAGTTGTTCGTATCTCAAAAGAAACCAATATTTTTCATACATTGATGGTGTGTACAACTAGAAATTAAAATGGTATACCATTTTGTTTCTTTCTATAGTAAACCGATGCAATTTAATAGAGTAAGATGTAATTACTACAATATATCTTCTTCCCTCATCATAGAAAATTTTCGTTCACAGAAGTTTCTTTCTTGATATGTCAATATAGACTTATTTGTTTAAATTGATATCAACACAAGGTTGTCAAAGGCGAGATGATTGACTATCAGGATATTTTCGACATATAATGATAATTCGTTCTTATTAAGTGAGATGGTGTTACAAAACTATCATTAAAGAATAATGTGCTTGTTTTTGTATTTAATAATTTATTGGACATACGTTAGAATGATGAAATACCATGTCATGTCTTCATATTTTGCATCTAACAGACATGTTTTCATACCTTCAAGCAACATACAAACAGAGATTATATCTTTATTTAGATTGAAATGAAGCACTAATTACTTCCAATATGCTTCTGTTAATTAATCGTCACTTCTTTACACGCTAGTAGTGTCATTTCTCACGCTGGGTTGTTAATATATTTTAATTATGTACGTAGTTAACAAATAGGGTTAATTTAGAAATTTTCAAAGGAAAATCTTTCATTGACTTAGCGGGAAAGATTACAAGTTGGGTATTTTCTGTATGTTCTAACTTGCATCCACACTCATGATATTTGGGTAAATAAAATACTCAATTTAAACTACTTTATAATTACAAAACAATTTTGGTAGAAAATTTCTACATTAAGTGGAATTAGCATAGATTTAATGCCTGCAGAGTTAGAATGGTTGAGTAAAGATCTGATAAGAATATCATATACATAGAATTTAGTCCTATTATCTGAGGAGCTTATTTCCCGGTATACACAGAAAAATAGTTAGTCAAAATCGACAGAAATTTAGTCATTTTTGAATAAATCATCCACTGGTTTAAACGTCGATTAATTTTGTATCAATTTTGAGAAAGGCATATAGTCATTTTATTTCACTAAATAAATACTCAATACATGTTCAGATCCGGGTGCGAATGATTATTCAAATATGACTGGGCATGTAAGAAATGCGACTGGGAATAGTAGTTAAAATTGAGTAAGACTTCGACAAAAATGCACTTTGTTTGTCTCTGTAGTAATAACTTTTGCAGTGATATTAATATATCAATGAAGGAACTCCCCGTCTCGTGGATGTGCTAGAAGTAGAACATTGAGTTCCTAAAGGACTAAAGTGTTGTTCGAATCTCTTCTACAACTTGTAAAAACGATACACATTAATATATGTTAGAACACATATTCATGTGCCATTCTTTCTAAAATCCTTCAAGCAATTTCTTTTAAAATATTTAAAATTTCAGTGATCGCGTCGAACACCATAGTGTTCCAGGTGTTTTGTTTTGATTGCAAACGACATTTGGTAACACATTTGACCCTGAGTGATCATGTACAACCAGTCAGTCGAGTTTCAACCGTCTCGTAGTTCACTGCCTATTTTTCACGAATTATTGCTTCGCAAATTACACGATGGGAGCACCATTGTGCTCCACACGAGCATTTCCGTTACTGATACCAAGAAGAATAAAGTGCACAGGTAAACTGCTTTTTTAACTGGAAGAAGAAAATCTACTACAACCTGAACCACCAAAGATAGCGAAAACTGATCGGTGTTATATCTGTGGCAAAAAAAGAAGCAAAACAACAAGGAAAACGTGCAAAGAAGTGCCAGAAATGCATGTGTCCCGATCAACAAAGAAATATGTTGAGAGCGCTTGGAATGAATATATGTATAAATACAATGAATATCAGAATTTCATTGTGATCTAGTCTAGTAAAATTTCGAAAAAAAAAATAAATGTCGAAAAAACAGGAAAATGACTTGTGTTCCAAATTTTCGTGCTACCTTGATTCTTTTGCCATTTTGGGACAAAATGCAATAAACAAGGTTCTTTTATTTGTAGTTCAATATTCATTTACACATAGTTAGCACTACTTTTATGCCAACTCTGAAAACTCTTTTATTATTATTATCATCTCACTTTACTCGTTAATTTTACTCGAAATTGAGAAATTTACAAATACCGTAATGTTAAAAATATTATTAATGTACTTTAAATGCCAAATTTACAAATACAGAAATATTAAGGACATGTTAATGCGCATTATATTGGTTTTATATATAAATCAGTGTAGAGCCTTTCTTTAATTCGAATGAACATAAATTAGCTTTTATAATTGCTAGCCGAGGCTAGCACCCCCAAAGGGCTACACCCTTTATTCGGGAAGAGAAGATAGAAGGGAATGTGAGGATTAAGTAACGTTGGATGGGCTAAGAGGTTTAGTTTATCTTAATACTTTATTGTTTAATATACTTGATTGGACATTATGAGTTTTCTCATAATCATTCATATAGGATGAGTATTTTATTTCCTAGTGATGATAAGATGGAAGCGAGATGCGAAAAGACGGCACAACACTTTGGCACACTTCAGACAAATGATTGATGTTCTTCTCGTCTAGGGACAGCGCTAGACGGTTATGGAGACAGATGGACCCTTGCATTCGAAATGGTCACTGTGCAGTTGATGAAGGCGCAATGTAATGAGGAATGTTATCGACGTTGTAGTCTATGATCTGTGCTAAGTCTAGGTGGTTTGGTGGTATTACTTGTCGGTAGAGCGTAAATAGTAGGGAGGGTGGTGTGTAAGTGTGAAGTGGTGGTGTGTTGCTGTGTTCATGCGAGAGGAGTATGTTATAGAAAAGTGGATGTTGGGTTTCGTATTTTGTATGTATTTGGTGCGAAATGTTTCAAGGTGCAGAAGAATATATGGGAAGTGATGCGGTTGTATAATTCTTGGGTTGGACTAGGTAGTTTCATTCTATATGCTATGTGGAGTGCGTGTCTCTCGAGAATCTGAAGTTGACGGTATATGCGTTGGTCGGTTGCTATCAAGGCGGTCAGTCCATAGGTTAGAACCGGGCGAAGGAATACTTTATATGTGTTTATATCGGTTTGTGGTTTGAGCCCCCAAGTAGTTCCTGTTAGTCTTTTTAGGAGATTGAGGCGGTTTTTGGCTTTGTTGGCAATTTTCTGTAGATATGATCTCCACGTTAAATGATGATCAATTACAAGGCCAAGGTAAGTGATAGTGTTTGAAGGTATTATGGTTTCGTTTTTGAATTTTGAGGTTGAGATGGGAAGGGTTTCGTTCGATACGAGAGCGGCAATTTGGGGGCATGAAAACTATAGCTTGAGTTTTGTCTGAGTTAATGGTGAGTCCGCACTTACTGCACCAGGATATAAAGATTTGAATAGCTACAGTCAGAGTCTTATTGATGTTTTGAATGGTTTACTTAAGACTAGGAAAGCTGTGTCGTCAGCATATTGGAAGATATGTATATTAGGCGGCAGCTGAGGTAAGTTTGCAACGAATAAAAGATATAAGAGCTCAGACAGTGAGGAATCTTGTGGTACACAACAATGTAAAAAGATAGGATGGGACATGCTGGAGTTGATTGTGATATATGCGATTCGATTTGTTAAAAAATGTAGAATGAGTCGGAGATAGGTGATGGGGAGTCGAAAGTTGTAAAGTTTGTGTATAAGGGCCTGATGCCAGACTTTGTCAAATACCTTTTCTAGATCGAAAAGAAGGAGGCATGAAGGACGGGAGGTGTTATAATGATTTGTTATGGTATTGATGAGACGGAGTAGTTGGTCATTAATACTAAAGTGAGGACGGAAGCTTGCTTGATATATAGGTAAAATATTATGTTCGTCTAGATGGGAGTGAATTTGTTTAACTAGGATTATTTCTAAGGTCTTGCTAATCGTAGAGATGAGTTGTATGGGTCGGTATGAAGATAGGTTGTGAAGTGGTTTGTCTGGTTTGGAAAACATGAGGGTTTTAGAAGTTTTCCATAGGAGCGGAAAGGAGCCAGTTCGGAGGATGAAGGTATAGATGGTGGGTAATAGTGTTAGGAGACTGATAGGTGCTTCTTTAAGGTGACGATAAGTGATGGTGTCAATGCCGGGTGCGGTGGTGCGCTTATGCGCTATAGTCTCTACTATTTCGTCTAGGGTGTTAGGTGCAGTGAAAGGTGATCACTGAGTTGATGATTAGTGTTAGGTTGTAGATGTGGAGAGCCTATATTTAATCTGTCTGCTGGATGTCTTCGAAATGGATTAAAAGGTTGCGATGGTATGAAAATTTCCTGCAAGTAGTCAGCAAATGCGTCATGTAGAGCTTGATTATGTTTAAGAATAGGATATGTTGTTTCGGAATATTTCCCATTAAGTTGATTGATTTTTTCCCAATATTTGGTAGGGTGTCAAGTATCAGCTAATTGATTGCATGTCCGAACTCATTGCCTTAATTTGTAGACTTTTATGTAATTATGGACTGTCCGCTGGAGTTGACGATGTAAGCGAGGTAATTCAGGGTTGCCAGTTCTTTGGTAGTCTCGGTAGAAGTTGCGGGATCTTTGATCATTGGTAGATATCGAGGTGGAAGGTTAGATCTATGTGGGTATAAGTTTCTTTTGGGTATGTGTTTTTCGGAAGCCTGTTTGATGGTATTAGTGAGGATGTCAATCGATTCGTAAAGTTCTGCCTCTGTTATTGGGGGTTCTATATTTTCTGCGTGGTGTTGGATGTAATTCCTGTATTCTGTCCATTTGCTTTATCGAATCGAAGGATTTGACGGAGAGGTGTTGTTCGTGCGACGTTGAGATTATGTCGAATTTAAAAGAGGCATGGTCACTACCGAGAAGATATAATACGTTTGTTGTGCACCTATTAAGAAGATTAGTAGAAGTTATGACAATGTCAGGAGTGGTATTTGTTATCGGGCGAGTAGGTTTAGGCAGTCGGTGATATTCAATAAAATCTTGAAAATTGTTTTTCTCCCTGTCAGAGTGACTGTGAATGTTGATATCAGCCATGATGAGATAGTTAGTAAAGTTGTTAGAAATGTATGCAAAAAAGTTGGTATAGGATGTCCAGGGCGAACATAAATGGTGGCTATGGTAAGGTAAAACTGAGGAAAATATAGTGTGATGATAAGATGTTCGGGTACTTGTTGTAAGAGAGGTGAGTATTGGTGATAAGCGATATGGGAAGAGAAACCAATTGCTGTGACACCACTGGCTCTTTGAGATTGTAGTTGATTGTCATGTCGTATTAGTGTGTAGCCAGGTTTCTTACATGAAGCATTTGGTCTGAGGTGCGTTTCATTCAGGAGAAATACCTTAATGTGTTATTCGAGCAGAAGTTGTTCAAAGGGTACTTTATGCTCGTGAAGTGAACGGATGTTCAGAAATAAGAACGTATGGGCCATAAAATTTACTATTTGATGGAAGATTGATGGAGGTTAATATTTTGTTTCAAGAGTTGTTGCATGACAGTGAACATACGGGCCTGAGTATATGGCGTTGAAGTTTACGTGCAGACTTGTGCGAACAGCATATTGGATTTGTTGAAGTACACTCTGTCTTTCAATTGGATGTATATTTTGAAGTGCTAAATTAATGAAAGTGAGTAGTTGATCGATTTTTATCTGTTGAAATACTGATCTTATGATGGGTATGTCTGGCAGTTTAGTACTATGGGTTCTGGTTTGCTTGATTCTGCGGCCGGTCGTGGTTTTCATTTGTAGCCAAAGTTGGATGTGCTTCGTTACAAGTATTGCAATTTGGCGGTTGTTCTAGGTTGGTGCATGATTTTGTAGTATGTGAACCTGAAGAGTATCCGCATTTCATATATATTATTTGGGCATTTGGATGTAGGGTGTTGATTGTAGAGTTGGTATTTCTCGCATCTAATTGGCATTGGAGGTGTGGTGTGCGAGAGTTCTACCCGATATCGTTTCTTGTATATGAATGCCCCTTTTGCCAGAAGGTCATCGATTGTCTCTTGACTGTTAATAAGAACACGGATCATATAAGTTGGACCGTCCTGTTTAGTTTTGATGCGTATGCATTTTTGTATGGAATGCCCCTCAAGTTTGAGTTCATCTTTGGCTTCTATATCACGTATGACTACGGATAAAGTAGAAGGTCGGCGAGATGCAGGTGCTTGTCGTAAAGGTTTGTGTTTGACTAAAATACCCGGTAATTACATTTTTGTCAAAATGTTTCTAGTGTAATCTCTGCCTCTCCACGTTAATATTGAGATGATGTTTTGATCGTATTTCATAACAGTTCTCTTTGCAATATTCTTTCATTTGGACTTATTATTAAATTCTAAACTTGTGACATGCATAGGTTTGAAAGGCCAGTTTAATGACTGAAAGAACTCATATTAATTTTGTTATCGAAAGCACCAACAATATACCTTCATATATTTGGTTTCATATACTGGAAGTCACAAACTAAAAGTGACATCTACTTTGTCTTAACAGGATCTAGAGACACACACTTTTTAATACCCTAAATCAGTGATTCTCAAACTTTTAACATAATTGTACCCTTTTAAATATAAAGTGTTTCAAGGAGTACTCCCGGCGCGGAAGGTGGCCTGTGCGTTGCAGGCGTGAATTATTTTGGTTATAATCTTATTCATTCCTTTGCTTTAATGCCTCTTAAAATTTAAACAATATACATTTTAACTCCAAAATAAACACTACATAACAATGTTACTCAAAAGACAGAAAAAATAAAAGCTTTAATTAAAAATTTGTGATGACTTACAAAATTGAATGGGAGGGATGATGCTGTTGATTATCCTTCACTAACAATTGAATGGACGGTTCGATGTTGCTAACTTTAAGTCTCACCAGCAAACATACTGATGGGTAAGATAAAGTTCTAAATTTCTTTCTTCTATCATGATCAAAATGTGAAAATATGTGCACATGCAAATTTTAGCAATTCGAGTGCAATTACTTTGGGAGATACCGGTGACATAATAGTCAGATATTTGTTTCTGAAGATTCAAGAAAGAAGTGTGAAAATGCTCTTATATCTGTAAAATGCTAAAAGAAATTGAAAGCTTATACATAGTAGTGGATACTAGGTGGAAGGCACTACATGTTTGAGAGTATACTCTTCACGACCGCCATCTTGAAGTCCGCCATATTTAATCTCGATTGGTTTTCTTAAATGGAAAGGGAGTTGTGTAATATGTCCTTCTGTGTTAGAAGTTTACGGGAAACACGTTTCTGAAGCCAGTTCCGCCGTAAATAGGCTAGTATGAGAGAGAATAGTGTGTGACATTAATATGGGCTAATGATGCAATAGCCTGAAAGCACCATTTTGTTTTGAAATAATGAAGGAATGCAAATTAAATGCATATCGATGTGGTAACATAATCAGGAACAGTTTGTATGCATTTAAGTTTTAATTCCTTCATTATTTCAAAACAAAATAGTGCGTTTCAGGTTTTGCATCCTTAGTCCATCTAGTATGTGCTTTCCATTACTTTGAACATTTTACAAATATAAGAGCATTTCCACACCTTTTCTTCACTCTTCAGAAACAAGAATCTGACTATTATTATCATCGATATCTCCCAAATTAATTGCGCTCGAGTTGATAAAATTTACATGTGCACATATTTCAACATTCTAACCATGATGAAAGAAATTTTTTCTGTCCCGTCAATATATTTGCTTGTCAAATATGGTTCGACATCCAATCGGTTTCTGTTCGTCATTTTGATGCCTACTAGAGCCAAAAGAGCAAACTCGCACATCCAGGTTGTAGCGAAAGGCAGAAAGTGTTTGAGGGCCCTGTCACTTAAGTCAGAGTATTCCAATCGTACACTCAACCAAAACTGAGTCAAAGTTTTTGTGTGAATTCATTTTTCCAAGAAAAGATCAGTGGCGATCTCGAACAGTTTTTCTTCCTTAACAGTGGATAGGTTTAAAGGCAGCTTGTTCACACCAACAAATGGATTTCATATCTACTCTTTAGTACTGTCAGGTTCGGGAAAGCACTTCAGAAACTGTTTCTTGAGATTTTACATGTGTTCTGCCATCACTTCCAGCACATTGTCATCTATATCCTTCTGTCAAGCACAAAGAAAATCACTGAGTGTAGGGAAACTTTCATACTTCCGACACATGAGTCGTCGATGCCACACTTCGAGTCTTAGTCTCATTGCTTTAACTTTGTCTCGAGCATGAAACATTGTTACTGCGTTTCCCTGCAAGGCGAGATTCATTTCGTTCAATTGGGAGAAAATGTCTGCGAGGTAGGCCAATTACACTTGCCACGTGAAGTCTTTCATACGGTCATCTAAATTGAAGTTGCTCCAAGAATTGCTGAAGCTCCTCTCGAGGCTAAAATATACGAGTCAGAACTTTGCCCCGTAATAGCCAACAAAAGTTTGTGTAAAACAATAACTGAGTGTATTCACTACCCATATCTTCTCATAATCTTGAAAAAACGAGCGTTCAGTGAGCGTCCTTTCACAAAGTTTACAATTTTCACAACCTCATCGAGTATAGTTTTAAGACCCTCGGGCATCCTTTTTTGTGGCTAGGGCTTCTCTATGGATGCTGCAATGTATGGATATTGCTTGCGGAGCGTGTGACAACATCTTGCAGGGATCCCGTCATAACTTTTGCACCATCAGTGCTAATTCCAACGCAAGTTCTCCAACCTATATTGTTACCTGTTACAAATTCGTTCAAGACTGTGAAAATGTTTTCTCCTGTCGTACGACATGGTATAGCTTCACAGAACAGAAAATCATCTTGAACATCATCACTAAATTCGTACCTCACGAAAGCCACGAGGTTAGCATTATTCACAATGTTAGTAGACTCGTCGAGCTGTAACGAATAGTACTTGCGTTGTTTCACTCTCAAAATTAATATTGTTACTTGACATTCCCTGTCATTGAAATGATTCTGCTTTTTACGGTATCATTTGAGAGAGAAACTGTATCAATAGCTTTTGTTGCTTTTTCACTCACCATATCTGTTGTCATTATTTTTACGTCAGGTTTAATCAATGTCTTTGCAATAGTGTGAACTTTCCCACTTTTGGCTATTAAAATAGACACTTTGTAAGAAGCTTCGGCAGTTTTTACATTTTCATTATCCCCAACTGTTAATATAATTAATTTCTTGCTGTTCTGTACCTCCTTCATTTTAGTGCAAAAGAAATTCATTGGTTTATCACGAAATTCCTTATGTTTAGATTCGAAGTGTCGATAGAGGTTCACAGATTTCATGGAATCATTTGTCAAAATCTCATAGCCTAAAACACATTGTGGTAAAGGCTCACTCACGTCACCTGTCCACGAAATCCCCACTTTCAAATACTTTTCCCAATACTTCCTAACTTTTCTCCCCTTCACTTTCCCTACATTCTTCTCGTTTTGTATGTGTTGACCACTGTACCAGTGCACATCGTTCACATCCTCATTTTTTCTGCGTTTTAAGTTGTATCTAAAGAAGTAGCATTGTCACAAAAAGATTCAACAAAATTCCAACTCGCCTCAGTTTTGACACGAGCGTCATCACTTTGTTGACACTGCTGTTCGCATGTCACTGCAGGGGCATTTATGTTATCACATGATATTGCATCACACTTGCGTTTAAAACTTCCAGTCTTCAACCAATGATCCATTTTGTTTGATATTCTCGCACACAGCTGTATTGTTTTGAAAACTTCCACGTGATACACTGTATTTAGCCGTTAAGGCCACTTTAGATAATACAATTTCTCGTACGCTCCCTCGTATGCAATCTCATCAGTTACATTCTTTGATCGGGGATCATACGATTTTTTACGGCATCTCCAATGAGTTCTCTCAATAGAAAGGGTTCCATTTTTCAGCGGACTTTCCGTACAATCTATGGTAGCGCCCCTATTGGTAATATAGCATGCTTTCCTACCCGGCTGTTTTGTTATGAATTACGAGACAGAAATAACATATTCATGTTATTTCGTGATGCAGAAATTAACATACATAATGACATAATAAGCTATTTAAAGGTATAAAGATATAAAACAAAGTTTTTAATGGAAGTGTAAAAAGGTTAGTAATACTGCAGTCTAGTTATTTCTGCCATACGTAAAATATTTTAAAATGTATGTACTGTGAAAGTTTTGATAGTCTATAATTTATTATCTATAGTTTATTGTGCAGTGTAGTTCAATCAACGTGATTTTTATTGTTTTTCTGGTACGTAGAGTATCGAATCTACTGCAGGCATGATAGGCCCCTATATATATATGAAAGGACACAATGTAGATGGTACTATAATTATGCATCTTTGCACTCATATCCCCCTCCCCATGATTTTGAATAAGATATACACTCTACGCATACGAATTTATATTGAACACTATATTACAGAAGTAGACCTAATGCAGATAGAGTTACTACGACAAGCTAGAGGCGGCCGTGCAAGTCAATAAGTAATTAATCGTACGAACTTATTTTTATACAAGGGTGTACAAAGCTGACCCTCCCTGTGTACCTTTTCGACGAATAGGAATCACACAAAAGCTACATTATCGTCCTTATTTTTGAATTTTACTGTATTTTAGTACCTTTCATGGCTATAGGAACGCAAAACGTAGAATTCTAAGTCATTTCCAATGTTTTATGGTGGGAGTAGTTAAACTGCAGTATATCCAGCTGGCCCTCATAGCTGTCAAGAGAAGACAATATATCACGGTTTAAATACTTTAGACTAGGGGAGGTTCTACGAGCTATACAATGAAAGAAAACTGCACTTTCTGATGAAAGCATGCAACTTTGCACAGTGGGTCGTGATACTATTAGAAATGATTTGAGTCGCATCACCCTTAGTTTCAGCCCTCAGAAATCAAGATGGCGGCCAATTTATAACTGATGTTTAGTAAACCAACGTTCTTGCACGTTTTGCGCATTTTACATTGTAACATCCACATACAACACAATTCTCAGTCATTTCTTTGCTAGTTTTCACCACCATAATTTAATGAGATATAACCTTATGGAGGTTTTTATAGGGGAACGTGGG
>JAGDQP010015454.1:0-42702 GCA_022664845.1 Lepisma saccharinum
GGGCCCAGAGATTCATATTTTACCTTTGTTTTTGTTTCTATTAATCTGTTCCCTCCCAAGAACTGGGAGGCAAAGAACCACCTTTCTAACCCCAACCCTGGGTTCGCCACTGCCTCTCAAAAATTGGGAGTACAAAATTCCAATTTTGTATTCCCAATTCAGAGGTACAGTTTTGACAGTCTACAGAATATGTGTTGAAACACAATTATTGTTCAAATACAAACAGCGTAAAGCTCCTGTGGGAAGTCAACAAATCTATTATTTTTATTTTAGAAGAAGTCTAACAAAATTTTGAGCTTTATCAGTATTTCGTTGTTTTTCAACATATAAAATTAGAAATGAAACTGAATTTTGGAAACTAGAAATTCGACTTCATTTAGCTATAATGGAAATTTAGTAGAAACACTTTTTATTTTCAATGTGTTGTGGCTCCAAATATTGAAATAATAGGTCCAATGGTACTTCATTGTAAATGTTTTTTCGTGTACACTACACGCCAATAGTATGCTACACCCAAACAGTTGTTTCTAGTGCATGTGCATGAAAGAACCACGCGTTTCTCTCTTAAATGAAAAATTCCAGAACTCATCAGTTACCTCACAAAGGATCGTGACATCTTTCGCAGAAGAAAGGGATGCTCAGAGGGGAAAAAGAGCAATGCCTTTCAATTAAACAGTGCTCTTGTTTTAGACTAAAAATTCCGGGAAATTTGCTTCTTCAGGCGCAGTCCACATGGCTATAGTCTGTTTACATGGCTTCACGGTCAGCGAAGAGTTTGTGTGTTGATTCAGTGTACATTAATACCGGAAGTCACAGAATCATAAATCAGTCAAGAGGTGGCAGCATATTAGCACCGACCACGAATTCAATAAATACAGTGCAACATAAAAAGGTGAAACTTACACACTGACAGATACACACATTCATACGTACTGTATATGCATACTCGCGTTCGTGCATGAGACTTTCAAGAAAAAATATATGAATCGTAATTATACATTCGATTGTAAGGATACACAGCCCAATATTCTAGGCTCAAAAATAGCCCATAATGCGACCTAGTAATAGAACACAAACTAGCATAATTTCTTCAATGTATGCAATACAAGAGATTTGCTGAGTAGAGCAGTTTAGGTGTCTGTTCTTTGTCCCAGTCGAAAGATTCAAGTGTTGAATCCACACAGAAATATTATTCCAAACTACCAAAAACGCTTTAACTTATTTTACGCAATGTGCAAACGTGCGTAAAAAGTTCCATGCGCATTAAAATAGCCTTAGGTGTTAATTTATATAAAAAATCAAATTGATTAATAAAAATGAAGTTATAATCTATAATCTTGACCATTTTACTAGTTACTACTGATAATATTAATGTTATATTCATTTAAATTCACCCAATTACTTTGTGAAATTCATATAATTATATTAGTTGCACAGTTTCAGATAAGTTATATGAGAATTGTTGAACGTCTGGTTTAATTTGTCTTTCTTCTCCATCCCCAATATGTTTGTTGAAAGCATTATGAAGAAACGACCTGCTTATAGAGTATTACGTGTATTCGACTGTATTTTGATTCATTCAGTTACGATATAGATCCTTGTCGTTTCAGTTACGATATGGAGTAAATTTTTCCTTTGCTAAGATTTCTCTTTCTTTGAATACTTATTTGAAGCTCAAATATTTATTTGTCGTGCATTTAATATTCGCCACAATTTTAAACTTCATTAAAATCTTTCATTCTTCTGATATTTTAATAATTACATATTTTGTGACTATAATTTATCATCGAAATTATCTTCGTATATGTGCGTCGTTTATTTCTGGTTGCTTGATTTTTTTTAATGTATCGACAAGTTTCTTACCGTTTTATTTTGCTATTGATATTTCTGCTCATAGCAATCACTATTTCGGTTCTTGTACGTTAGAAATAAAAATAGTCATCGGAGGGAAATGAGGAGGAAGAGTGCAGGTGTTTAACAGAATGAAAAAGGTGAATCGTACGCGAAGACAGATAGACCATTTCGGGACGTTCAGAAGGAGCTAAATTTGTCTTGGAAGTACGTACCTGCTGCTTTCGGCAAATGAAGTTATTGATGCTGTGGTAATGGGGTTGAAGACGAGTTGGTTGCAGTGCTAATAATGTTTATTATTATTACGATTGCCTTCTTATTTGCACCGTAGCGTAAACGAGGATACGAAGTACGACTGCTATGAGCATCGGACCATAGATTTTGACGGTGGTCATCTTTGCCAGAGTGGATGTTGGAGAGAATTTTTCATTTCATAATTTAACTTAATTTTTGGTCATTGCTTTCTATATTCTCTCTGTCTCTCTCTAACTCTTGTTTGGTTGGAAGCTGTGGTTCATCTCCGGTATCTAGTTTTCAGTGCCTGGCTTAGATCAATTATTGAAGAAGCATTGCATGGATTACGAATTGACGTTACTTTTACATCTGCTTGCGCAGAACTTAATAAAAACTTATTTAAGGACCACTCATGTGTATCTAGGCGTTGTAGCTATTACATATTGAAATGTAGTATATAGCCTCAGAGCAAACGTGTTCGTCTCCTAATCAGAAAGTTTTTAGATCGAAATTCTTCGTGACTATTTTGCTCCTTTTTTCTGTCACAGAAATATATTGGTAAGGTACCGTGACTTAATACCCCGTAGCAAGAACACTTCTCTTTCGTTGCTTCTGCAATAGGTATTTAATAATATGGTGGACAGAAATCCCTAAAACCCATGAATTTATAGTTGAAAAGTCAGATACCAAAACTAGTTCAGTCTGTAAGTTAGGAATGTTCTCTATGTAAGTAAACTCATGCCTTGAAGTGCTGACACCGTAAATTTCTCTACATATTGTGTATTCATCAAGACCCCTAGTGAAGAGTCAGTTCTGTTGATTCAGAGTCGAAGCACTTACTACCTAACTCTGTGCTTCGTGTAATGCGTGAATAAATTTGTTACAGCAACTGACGAACAAATAAAAGATCGGAGTTCACTTCCCTGTAACCCCAGTGATGGATTGATAGATACAGGGGAATCTAACGCTTCCCCTATGTTTCTTCAAGTAAGGAATAAGATTCTACGATCACGTGAAACGACCATGTTTCTGTGAAAGTAAAATACAACGAAACAAGCAATAAATTGTAAGCAAAAGAAATTGGAGAAACATTCTAGCTTACCTTGTGATGAATCCATATGCTAATCAATTTTATTTCTCTTTTTTTTTCTCGCAGCGAGCTACCTTGGCGGAAAAGGAAGTGACGGCCCTGAAGGAGCAGCTAGCAGCAGCCAATCAAAGTCTGCAACTGGTAGAGAAGGGCCAAAAGCCCTCAGACATGGACCAAACTATGGACCTCCTCAGTCGGCCGTCTGTCGAAGTGGAACTGGCCGCCAAGGAAAAAGAGGTAAGTTAATCATTTCTTTAACCACCTTTCTTTTTTGTCCCTGATGAGGTGGTCTGAGTATTACAAACAAACTTCTCGGGAGACTATTGATTCTAAAGATCTGCGACATTTAGGAAATATTCCAATCATTTTATCGGATGTTATTGTGGAGAAATAATTACAAGCCTATTTTCTAAAGCATATTTTTTGTTGTTGTTTTTTTGCTAATTAAAATGCGCTTAAAATGAAATATTTTCATAATCTGTGTAATGGTTTCTTGTATTAATCATAATACCTTTAATTTGGAATAAAATTCTTGAAATAAATTTGTGAAGTGTTTCAACGTTTACTTTTATAATTTAGTGCAATAGTAAGTATAAATACGTCTGTCAAATATACAGCACAGTATTGTTATATATTTTATGATATTTTGTGTTTGGAACTCCATGATTTTCAGTCCCATTGGCTATTGTTCTCAGGTAGTTGTACGGTATCTGGGATTCACACACTCATTTCGTTGTACAACAGGGAAAGATGGTTGAGAGCAAAGCTAGATAATCCCTTTGATGAACTTTTTCTTCCTATTCCGATGACGTAGGGGACAACTTCTGTCTTTGCTTCGATTCTTGTTTTTCCAATGTCTTGAATTCTCACCTTTCTCTCTACCTTCGATCTTCGCAAGTAAGCAGCTTCTATTCACGTAATCTGATTGAAAAAGGAAGAGGGAGAAAAAGATGCTAGTAGTTAGGGGAGAAACTGGGCTAGGGAAACTGGACATGAGAAGAGAATTCTAAATAAAAACAGAACAGTGGGTTTGTAGAATATTGTACGTATGCTTTTTTTTTTTCTTCGGGAAGAGTAAGCCGTAGTGCTGTTACCGCGTATACAATTAATTTCATCAATTTAGCTTCGGTTTTTTACATTCGCTTTATACGTACTTATTACCATTGCCTTTGCGTTACCAGTAAGCATTAAGTTTTCTTTTTCCATTCCATGCAGTTTTTTTTTTTAAATAAGGAAAACTTGCAACAAGTATATTTACGAAACAAAAAGTATAATTTGATTTTCAAAGGTCCCATTTGTTGTCTAACCTAAATATTATCATTATCAGCATTAAAAAATAATAAAAAACTTTTTAAAGACATTCTTTTCTTCATCAATTCGTACTAAAAAGTAAAAAAAATAACTTTGTTCATGGCATGGGACGCGCCCTCATAGACAGTCACTTTACAAATTCTGGAAATGACGCGCATCATTCTTTTCTTTTTAGTCATTAACTAACGAACTAACTAACTCTATAGCTTATGGGACTCGCAAGTTCATCGTCCCAGTAACAAACGTTCGCCATTGAATTCTATCCTGGGCAACATCAAGCCAATTTTCATCACGAACACCTACTTCTCGAACATCTCTTCTAATATTGTCCTCCCAACGACGGCTCAGTCTTCCCAATGGGCTCCTTCCATCCGGCCTTCCAACCACTGGAATAGAATATACTTCATTCTTCCCTCATCCGAGCTACATGGCCTGCCCACCTTAGTCGTCGCGATTTCATTATTTTTACAACATCTGGTGAATCGTACAGTCCGTGGAGTTCTTCATTATGCAGTCTCCTCCATTCCCCTGTCACCTCGTCCCATTTCGGCCCGTATATCTTTCTCAAAACCTTATTTTCAAACACACGTAATTTATATTGATCTGCTAGGGTCATACTCCAACTTTCGCAACCGTAAAGTATTACCGGTAGAATAACCATTCTGTATATTTTCAATTTCAGTTTCCTTGATATTAATCGCGATGTTCGAAGTTTTTGGACTGAATAGAAACATGCGTTGCCCGATACTAGTTTTGCACATACTTTTTAAAAATATTTTCCGATACTAAACGACTTTTTATTTCTTCCGTGACCTCATTTTTGCTTGTTACGTATGCTCCAAAGCTTTTAAATTTGTTGACTTTCTCTTGACCTCATCCCTAATTATTATGTTTTTATTTCCTTCATTCCCTGTGTTAGGCTTGTTATCATGTATTTTGTTTTATCTGTTTACCCGTAGACCTATCTCATCGCACGCTTCTACTAAGAGATCGGTGTTACTTTGTAGTGCATCTATATCGTTCCCTATTAAATCTACATCATCCGCATATACGAACAGTTGATTCAGACCATTCAATGATAGCCCCTTTATGTCTCCTTTAATTTTTAAAATTGCATTGCTTTATTTTGTTTCGGCCATTTTTAGTAAGTATTGACTTCGGTCCGTTCTTATTAGATGCGTGCATTGCTTTTAAAATCCAAAAGAGTTCGTGACCCAGCTGGGATTAGAACCCAAAACCTCTTAGACGATAACCTGACGCATCAGACCTCTCGTCCATCGAGAGCCATATTCCTAATTGATTGTGCATGACTGTTTTCCTGTACCTAATAAATTTAATAATTATAGTAATAATAACCACTGGCGTAACAGGTCGAAAGGCACTGAACCTGCCCCAACGCCATCTGTCTGTGTTCGGTGGAACTACGTCCACCTGAGTAACGGCTGTGTGGTCAGCACTGCGCGTACCTAACCACGAACAGGCGTATCGGGCGTTCTAGACCGAGTGTGGACGCCACGTCTTTATTCACGTGACTCCCCAATTTGCCTCACGACGCTGGGTGGACGCCGAAAAGTGGGACTCCAGGCGGACATGAGTTCAACGCTCTAACCACTAGACTGTGGAGCCCCAATAAATTTAATAAAGAGGATGAAATGATAGAATACAAACTAACATTATTTAAACGCAAATCATTGAGGAATACTAGATTTAATTTTAGGTAGACTTTGTGGTTTTCAAATATTAAATGCTGAATAAATTTCGCTTTCAGGAGTTAACATAAGTTAGCCTGCGTACCATTTAGGCCTATTACAGAAAGTTTCCTTTTTATCCTGGTATGCTGGTGAGGCCCGCATGCCAGTTTCGTAGTTTTGGTTGCATAAGCTTCAGGTTTATAGCTTTTCGTTTCGCTACTAAATATAGTATTTATTGTCATTTAGTGAGACAAATGTATTTTGTTAAAATTAAAACGAGGTCGTTCTTTTTCGTTCGCCTTTGTGTATACGGTACGTTCTCGTGATTACCCGATGATAGTTTGAATAACATCATATTTAAGAAACACAGTTGTTATAGCTTTTAAATTTACTTGTAGTGTGAACAAACTATTGAGTATATTCTTAATCTTATATCAAAGGATCTTTCATATAACATTCTGTTCACTAGTTTTCTGGCTGATTTAGTGGGTATTTTTACGTAGAGAATGGCTGTGTGCGTAACAAAGGTCTAATTATGTGGTGAGTTATTACCAGCGGTTGCGTGTATATATATAGAAGAATTTGCCTTCATGTGTTATGCTACGAAAGTGGTGTTTTTTTTTTCTTTGTTAAGACTCTTAATACAGCCCATCCTGCTGGAAAATGTGAGGCTGTGATATGGCTTCTCATTTCGTGCGTTCGATGGGAAATTCCGAAATTGCTGCATGCGTATTTGGAGAACTTTTGAAATGTATTTTAAAACTCAAATAATACCACGTTCCTCACATGTTAAATGCATTCTGCCTCTAATATCGTCACAGTGCCTAGGAATTGGCAAACGCAGAAAAAGAGCAAAAGGAGGGAACTCTAAACAATTGTTTTGTGTTTGCTGGTGAGAAAATGACGATTTCGACCGCCCGTAAATGTATCTTGGCTATAGAGATGAGCATGGAGCTTCAGTGTTGCCACGTGATCCTTTTTTCTACTTGTGCTTGAAACAAGTTGCATCTTTTTATAGTGTGCTTCCTCATCAGAATTTTTCGTTTAGAAGTGAGTTATTATAACGCTTACATTCTGCTATTGGGTGCATATTGACATGAACTGAACTGTGTCTGAACTGACATATACAATTCTCATCTTGCTATCTCTCAACAAAAATTGTTCCGGAAATTCATTAGTCACTACGTCGAAATACGATTTGCTAGCAAATAATTGTGTCAAGTAGACCAGAGTTAGGTGTCTATATCAGCCGTAATGAAGTATTAAATTACATTTGTAGTCCACAGTTGAGTATGAAACAGTTTAATTCCTGTAGGTCGTTCGGACTGATTATACTATGCAGTGCCTTATTTTTTTTTAATAAGAAAGAAAGAAAAGAACTTGCACGCAAGAACAGTTAAAATAAGTTATCTACTTAATCAATGGTAACTACAACTGTATTAAAAATGATGATACTCGGAAAAATACTTTTTTATTTCAAACCGGTGCTCTATCTATGCTATGCATATGTAAGAGGAAGAACTGTCGCCTTTGTTTTCAAAAATACATTCTGCACAGATGAGTTTTTCAACAAAAAATAAAATTTCCGCTTAAGAGATATATTAAAACAAGTGTTCCCAGATGAGATAAGGGTTGAAATTACATTCATTTTATACACTTGGTAACACTGACTGCAACCAGCTCAGTCCAGTACTTCACCTGAAACGTCATAATTGTGGCTACTTCGTACCACTCGGTTTAATGCTAATCTATTCCGTATTCTGTTCCATTTTGTTCACTCTACGTCGTTCCGTCTGTCAGACACGATTCATTCCCCGAGAGAAGTCGCTCTCAACTTCCTGCTTTTACCTGAGCCAGACGATGTCTGCAGTTATTATCTGCAAAATGTGGCAACGTCGTACTTCGGGATGCATTTTGGCTACGTGACAAAATCTCCTTCCCCCCACTTTTATGTAGGAAAAAAATATTTTAAAAAATCGTTTTGAGGATTAGTTTTCGCTTTCATTTGTCATTAGCTGCAAAGGTAAAAATAATTTTGATGCTCAACTATTTGTAGAGACAGTTGGGTCGTTGGTTGGGTGATCCTTTCCCTTCTCTTTCCTCTCGGAGGTTGCAAATCACGAATGGTAATTTTGGCATTAATTTGCGATTGCAATGTGGAAAGAAGAAAAAAATCATAAAACATCACACACCTATTTCTCTCTCCCTTTCTCTCTCTCTCTCTCTCTCTCTCTCTCTCTGTGTGTGTGTGTGTGTCTCACTCTCTGCTATCCCTTTCTGCCTGTTCTTCTAACGTAACAGTTCCTAATTTATTTACGTGGATGGGATTATGGGGGAAGTCCCTGTCCGATTCGTTGGCTGAGTTCGAAAATAAACTCTGGGAGGATATGATCTAATCTTCGCGTATGACAAAATGAGAAATATAGCTAGCAGCACTTGGACTGCCAGTTCTTGGCAATATGAGCGAACACAATTATCATCTTGCATGGTGAAAAATAATCATATTTTCTTTGCAAAACAGGAACAGTTTACTTACCATAAGCTATCTTATAACGAAACAATTGTTGATTTTAAATTCTATGTATCTTCGTATCTTCGTAAAGCTTTACATCTAGTTGGTATCCCCCACCCCCAATGTGTTATATTTGTTACTTTTAAGTAGAAATTTATATTTATTTGAGGCTGTGCCACTAATTCGCTACAATTCACATGTTGCTAAAGACTTAAGCTCAACACAGTAAGCAAAATGAATACTACTTTAAATAAGATGTATCGTTTGAATAAGCTTATATAGAGACGTTCTTACTTAACTCCCATAGTTTCTTCAGATATAACTGGGGTAGTAGTTTCAATGGGTTCCATCTCAACTGTCTTCCAATTTATTATTCCACTGTAAAGTTAGCCATAAATGAGCGTGAGCATTAGGACTGTAATATCTGTAAAATATTGTTTACAGAGTATATTTTACAACAGTAACAATACTACTAGGGAAAACTGCTGAAATGTATTGGGTTAACTGTTATTCTAGACTAAACGTTGCTTATAAGATTTAATACCAATTTTCTGCACATCTGCAATTAAATATGTCCTGTTACATAAACTATACATGTAATAAAATTTTGGATTTCTGTTACGGAGAAGCGACATATGCTTTAATATGATTTTAAAAATCTTGAAGACGGAAATAAGTAAAGAAAACACCACATGTAAAAGCGATAAACAAAATTGACATTCTTTAGTATTTCACGTAAGTTGTGTAAAACTATCACTTACCTTTCACTTTTGACTGTCATTATCAGAAAAATGTCAAAAGACAGGATATGACGCATGTTCCCGAAAAACCTGTTTTTCCGTCTATCAGTATTTTCACATGTAAGGCAAAAGTTTTTTTGAGTTGGATGTAATGTTTCGAGTAAAAGGTTTCTGTGTTAGTGAAACTATAAGAAGTTATCACTTTGTGTCTGCTATTCTAATTACACACCGGTATCGTGTATTTCAGCTCTGGTTATCTAGTCGGTGCTTTCCGAATGAAACACTAGAAATGTAATGGATTGCTTTGGTCTGTCAAGATGTTTGATACGGGGTTCTTTTTCGTATTGATTACGCCAAACCAAAACTATACAGAACACTTACATTTTATTTTATTCCTTGTTTTACAGTATATTATTACACGAGGCAAGTGTTGCGTTTGTTCCTTTAAAACAAACTCAGATTTAAGTTGGCGAGGTCACCAACACTTTATATTTTCCGATTCCATAAATTGTAAATGGAGCATTCGTTTCCTTGTGCTGTTTTCAAACAGTGAAAGTTTATTCCATTACTGTAATCGAGAATATTTTTAGCAGTCTTAATTCATATATTATATCAGTAATAATAGTAATGATTATGATTATGATGATGTGGTTCTGTTGTAAATCATCAAGATACAGATTGAATTGAGCTGCTCAGATGCTCCCAACATAAAATTAGTGGAAATATGGTAAATTCAAGACTTCAGGGAAAGAAGGGGTATGTGCATATTTTAAATGAGTTTTCACCCCTGAACATGTACTACTAATATCTTAGAAAGTTTCAGTCCAAAAGTGCAGATAATCAACAAGTTAATAGCGGTTTTAAGAATATGAAATACATAGGAGTAAATGGGAGAGTTAGATTTTAAAATGCTTTTAACGAGAAATCGCCTTTCGTGGACATTCCCCTTCTTTCCCTGTACTCTTCAATTCTCTTGATAGGTGATTTTTAGAATCTTTTTTTTTTTTCTCAGAATTTGGAGAAAGTTTAGCAAAGTTAGTTAGATTCATATATTATTATTCGAGTTAGATAAGAATTTGAAGATAATGTAATTACTCGAGCAGTTACTCTGAATCTGTGTAAAACTTCTTTTATGTGGCGTTTTTGTTTCATTTTAGGAACTTTGTTCAAACGTACACTCTATAGACAATCAGGAATCTGTTTATGTATAAGCTTCATTCTTTGTAGCTTTTCCTTACTGGGTGTAGTGCTTTCAAAGAAATGAGAAACGCAATTTCCGCTTTAGTTTATCGAAATGAGTTGATTTCGAATCCTGGTGGCGGTTTCTTTTCATACAAAAGCGCATCTTGATTGAACGCTCTGATAGGTATCAGTGAAGCATGGTGACGGCAGCCATCTTGCCTCCGATCTGAGCTCCTCATATCTTTTTTCTTTATTTTTCAATACGTTCTTTCTTTAATGTTTCGAGACCTCTCCGATCGCCATCTTGACTCCTGATGACATCTGTTTCTCATTGCTTTTCCTTTGAGCCGACGTGAATTGATCCATCTCTCTTTTTAGTTTGTATACATAAGTAACTTCTTTCAATTATGTATGAAGTTACGTGATTATTTTAAACGTAAACTTTACAATCTCCGGCAAAAATAAGATATTTCTTTGAAACTTAGTAGTCATGGCTTTTATAGCATATTAGGCTACCGGCCGTCACATCACAATCTTTGAGTTTATCCGTAAAAGAAGTAATGCGAGAGTCTCTTGTCTTTATTCAAGACACCGCAACGGAACGAGACATACGAAAATTAAGGGAAACCCCCGTTAGCATCAAGTACGTACGCAGAGGTGGAGTTCTAGGGGTTCTGACTCCCCGAAATTCAGATTTTTTGTGAAATTAGTATCATTTTTGGCAAAATTATATGCATTTTACATAAATTTCATACCCAGAGAGACCTCTAAGCCCCCCTCAAAGGCGATGGACCCCCCAAAAACCAACTTCTGGGTACGTGCCTGGTTAGGATTGACGGTTCTTGGTTTATGAACCCAGGGCTTCCAGATTACGAGACGAGTAAAAGCTATAAAATAAGTTCAGAATGTTGTTTGTTAATGATCCTAGTCAAATAACGTTATTTGCCATTTTTATTACTGGAGGTGCCAGAGCGAATGGGTGTCGCTTTCTGTTCGCGTGTTTCGTCGCCGTTTCCTCTCCCCGTCTCGCCTGCATTTAGTGTTTTGTTTGTCTATTAAGTGAGGCGACACTTTCACTGTACATCTGTTTCATCGTTACACTTGTCCATTGGCCGTAATTTCCATCGCTTTGGTTCACTAGACATGCCTCGGAATTGCATCAGGGTTTGTACCTAAGGTAGAAATTAATATAAATATGTACTAATTATTACCCCCAATCTATCAGTTAATATGTTAATAGTAGTAGTATAACAAAAACGGTGGTAATACTCCAATTAGGGAGTTCTAGGCTGAAAAAAAAATCGCGACATCACTCTGACACTTTCGTTGATTTCGTCAGGCATTGCTGCAATTAGTTCATGTATTTAAGTTGTCTACGCGTTGGACAAACAGCTGTAGCCTAACTCTATCATTTATTGAGAAGGTAGCGGCCAACGCCTTAGCATAGGTAACACCAGACGTTCGTCTGGTGAAACTGAACAAAATTCTAGAAACCTCACTCAGGATGATTGGCAGAAGGTCATTATTGGGATCGTGTTTTTATGAAAATGAGAAAAATGTGTTTTTGCTCTCTTCTCGTTATGCCACTTTTAGTTTGATTGTGAAACGATTGGTTACATATCATAGTAACTTATTTTCCCCGTAAAATAACCGAAATCAAATATTTACAATTTTCAGGCGTCGCGATTGCATTGATAACAAGTTCTGCTCAATTTTATTTATTTGTATTATCCCTATGCTAATAAGGAAGACTAAAGAGCCGTATTTGTGGAAAGATTCAAGGAAGGCTTAACAATGCTGAAGAATTTGTCACAATCTTGAACTTTGATCATGAATCAGCGCTTCATGTTCTTAATGTAAAGAAGGCTTTAAATGTTGGAAATGCCTGATTGATACTATAACTACTCCTGCAAGAACTGCTTTCCAGCGCCTCGTGCTTCTAAGATGTACTTTTATGTTTGGAATCCTGCTTTTGATTGCAAAACACATATAAAGTAATGAGTTACATGATCTTCTTTTCTAGTTTTTAGTTAATTACCGTATACGTCCAGTTTTTTTCTCTTTCGCACGGAAAGATTGATGTAATTAAAGTGCAGACAATGCCTGCGACTCTATCTGAAATATTCCATGTATTAATAATAAATAATGCTCCAGCTTTAAAAGCCTTGAAGGCATAGCAACAAAAAAAGCACTAATCTAAACTACAAGTTCTTCACAAAAGAAACAAATGATAATGATTTTATGGTACATAAATTATTGCAAGACCTCACACAATGTGTTGCTCCAGGGGAAGCGTTATACTAGAGATGTTCTGGTATGAATTTCCTAATAACTGAAGTTCTTAATGAAGTTAAAGAGTGAGTCAAATGAGACTGTTTGGTAAATGAACGCTTCTATCTAAATTAATATCGGTTTGCTTAATAATACAAGAACAAAATGACGTGGACTCGAAGATTTCAATTAATACAAGTAACTGTGAAAGCATTTTGTTTAAAGCGAAATTTGATTAGATTTATATATTTGAGTTGTTTGAGGCTTAACCTCGTTTTAATTGAGAGAAATGTGATATACTTCACAAATATTTCATACTTCATACGAGTGCTAAAAGCTTATCCACATTTCAACTCCCCGTGGTCCTCTAGTTGTGATCGCTTACTTTATATAAGCGATGAGATGGTAGAGTATCTTCAATTTCCGCTCACGTTGGTCAGCCTGATGGAATTTTTTCAGGGTTTTTCTCAGTTCCACCAACCAAGTGTCGGGATGGTACCTGGAATATAGCTTTGGCCATATTTTTCCCATTCTTCCCTTCAACATCAAACTTGTTGGGAAACAATCGAAGTCATTTTCGGAGTGCAAGATGTAATATAGTAGTTGCAACCAAGCACGTATTTAGGGGGTGGGTCCGGACACCCCCAAAACTCAAGAGTTTTATAGAAAAATAGTATAACTTCAGGCGTAATTATATATATTTAATATACATTTCTTGCCCAGACACACCTTGGTCCCCCCGGAAGCCCTTGGACCCCTCCCAAAACCAAATTCTGGATGCGTGCTTGGTTGCAACTATAATTATGGTGTTTTAGTATAGGAAAAAAAAATTAGATCTTTGAATCAGAAGTACAGCGCTCAATCACGTAAAATGGCCATCCGTGGTCTTCACTTGTTTCGAAATACATTATTTCTAATCGAATTTTCTATCATCTTTGTATAGCGTCCCTCATTCTCTCTCTCTCTCTCTCTCTCTCTCTCTCTCTATATATATATATATATATATATAATTTTCTTTTGAATAAATTCTGCTGTTTATTGCTTCAGCTTCCTTTTTCTTCTTTATGATTCTTCTGCTAATCTTCTTTATGCTTTTACTCTTTTTAATATATTTCATTTAACCGTTAGAGTGTAATATACGATATATTATGTGCATTTTTTTTAACATCGTCCATTTTGAACTTTTTTTTTGTAAGATTGAGTGAAACGTTAAACTTGTAATGCCTTCTTTTTTCTTTTCTTCTTTTTCGAAGAAGGAAGAGAATAACGAAATCATCTCTACTTTCTCTCAGGTTGACATGCGACTCCTCTTGTTCTGAAATGCTTATCGCTATTGTTTTCTGACATCCTACATGGGATTTCTTCTTCCGGCATATTTTTTCTTTAAATTTGGTTTTCTTTTTTTTTTTATATCAATAGGTGCACAGAAAAGAGAAAAAAGCATCAGTGTGATATAGCGGAAAATTGAGAAGATATTTTAGTTATATATTTCTTTTTAAAACGACCACCTTGTGAATGCCGTTTAAAAACCTTCCGAGTGTTTACATCCTGGTCTTCTGTTATAGAATCTATATCGACAGCTCCGTGAGAAGAGGGAGTAAGCGACAAATTTGAAACTTTTCAGGAGACATAAAAAACTGTCAGTCACGCAGTTGTGTGAAGTTCACATTCCAAAAGGAATTTCCATCATTTATCACTGGTAGGAATTTTTGTTATTTATAAAATTTTGTCAGTTGATGCAGGACACAACAGTGATCATACTAACATCAAGATCTCAATTTCGTTCAAATTGTCGCTTACCCCGTTTTAACACAGAGCTCTCGATATATATCCTCAAGTAGATGCAGTGCGATTTGAATTGCTGCGAAAATTCGTTTCCAAGACTTCCAGCGTTATATTACAGCGTTTAAATAACTTTATACTTACGGACCAACTAGTAACTACCATTAGCTTGATTCTATGAACATTTAAGTTTAAATCTGAATTCAATCATCCACACTTCAGCCGGGAGTCCAGATGACTTCTGAACCAATTACCTGAGATCACACAACCACCATGGCCAGTGTTATTTACGTGATCATTTTACATCTTTCTTGTAGGCTAACGTCATTTTCTTAAAATTGACTTAAGATATTCATATGACAACTGAAGTTATTTAAATAATATGATGTAAATTCGAAAATTAATCAGATGTATTAAACTATTTTAATATACTGTAATTTATTAAGTTATTAAAGTGTTATTAAATGCTGTAAGTCGAACAAGTACAACACGGGAGTTCAGTCGTACAAAAGAGGAAGATATTTTTTTTAAAATAATGTTTATTAATGATATAAGAACTCTCTAATTAAAAGAAAATTAACTTTGAAGAATTATAATAATTTTGCAGTTGGCAACTATGAGTAGAAAAGAAGAGACGTAAGTCCTCCAATATGAGAGACCGTTACAGTTTCTTCCCCTAATGCTGGTCTTGGTTTCATTCACTCTTGTTTTCTTAACGATTCTGGCGAATGATGCTTTGCTCTTCATCCTCGACTTGTTCGCGAAACAATATCCTGTAGCGTTACCTGGACTTAGAAAACAATAGAGTGCGAATCGAAGAACAACTGAAATGCAAAAGTTTTTTTTATCTCGATTTGCTTTTGTTTTAGGGAAGAAAATTATAATGAAGACAGCTGCGAGAACCAATAGCACATGTCAGTTTTAAGAGGCATCCCGTCCCGAGGGTTCCTTGAATTTATGATACGAAGAGAGCTTTCGCTTGTCATAGGTTCAAGTCGGTACAAGTGCACCTGTCTGTGTCTGTGACAGCCAAAAATAATAAATCTGTCTGTCATTTTGTTCTCATGGTAATTGAACTTTCTTATTCTTCATACATGTAACCGTTTCCCTAACCCACATCCCGACCCCTCTGTCTTTACGTGTTTTTTAGTTTATGCGCACTCACGTGTTTTTCAATCCATGTGCAATTCTTAGATTTAGCCATGTTCTTTATGTCTGATGTGGTGCTCAAGGAAGTATATTTGGGTGCGCTATCATCGTTAAGGTTGGCATATGCTGTTTCCACCTCTAAAGTGTTGGATTGGTCATATCTAAAGATTTTACTACATGCTAAAGTAGCATTGAGGATGCATCTGAAAAAGATGTATTTTGCGAGGTATAAACTATTTTTTATTAATGAACAGAACAATAATTAATTAATTCAGTTTTAGCTTCTCGGAGTGGCATTGCAAAACTTTACGACAATTTCAAGATAGTCGTCCTACATAGCGAAACGAAGGATTGATTGGAGCAGAGAGAACGAGTAGTAGTCTCTGACTGTTGTTGCACAAGAGTCTACGTAGATTAACGAAAGAAGTAACAGTAACAATCAAATGGGAAGGTGATTCGCTCACAGCGAATCAGACGCAAGAATTCATGCAGGGTTGCAAGATTCTGTCTTTTGTTCTCCGTTCTCTCTCGTCTACTCTCCTCCGAATTGACAAGGCTGGAGCTACGCGATTGGACAAAGTTGGCGGGAGTTGAAGGTTCCTCAACAACAATCACTTTACATTTGATTAGGACAATACGATACTTTAGTTGAAGGCGGTGCGTTGTATATTTTTGTATGTGATTGCAGTGTTTCACAAATGGTTAGAAATTCAGAATCATCTATTATTTACAAATTGATCTTGGCCTCGAGCGCACGCACACACAGAGAAGGGAGAGATGGGTTGAGAAGAAGATGAAACCAATTTTTCATTCTCCAACTAAATTTCAAGTACATTATGCATTTGGGGTAAAACTACTTTTCGTACAAGTTCGGAAATGAAATATGAGGCAATTTGAAAATGTTTAAGGAACACTCCGGTTTTAACGTCAAAATTGAACATAGGTAGCATTATTGTAAACAATAATAGACGACATTGCGAGATAAATCAAGGAAGATATATAATGATTTCAGCTTTGGTAATAGACTGTAGTTCTTCTTCGATATCTAGGGAGCAGTTGGGAGCAGGATGTAACCATGGTTCGGCAATATCCGGTTCGTATGTAATGAGTTTCCCGTCCGATAACCCTTTGCACATTGAAGTCAGCGGTAGTTAGTGTAGCTGTTAGGCTTATATTATTAGGCCCATTTCGACTCGTTGTCTTCGTCTATCAGCGAGCACCGGTCTCAAACAGAAAACAAGCGTCCGTCCACTGAAGCGCAGTGCACTGTTCGCTTTCAGTCAAGCGTCTCACTAAAACAACATACACGCCCCTTCTGCTGTCTTTTTCGACCACCTGTGGAAAGTGGGGGAAGGAGGAGGAAAGAAAAAAGTAGTATGAGAACCGGCAGAGGGGAAGAAGCGAATGTATGTTTTATGTGAAAGTACAGAGGGGAAGGAGGGAATGCTTACGTTCGAATAAAAAAAGTATTGTGGAAGTGTCTTAGCGACCCTGACGGGATTGACTACCTATGGTAAGGAGAGGGAAACGAACGGAAAGCTATCATATATTCTTTGATTCAGCCAAGCGTTTTACATCGCTTCAGTGTTCGTCTTTTGTTTTATTCCAATCCTTTTGAATTCCGCAATCTTTCAGGAATTGATGATTTTTAGTTGTGCTTTCTCCGTATTTGCTGTCCGATATTGAGTTATGCAATTAGTGATCAATTTTTAAACACAAGAAAAAAAATTGATTTCTTGCCACTTACTGAGGGACTAAATAAAACTATATCCTGTACTAAAAAAAGTTCTATAATATTCGCTAAAAAAAAAAAAACTTGATTTAATTTTTTTCTGTATTTGCTCAAGTATGCAAAACAGTTGCCATGCATGAACGATCTAGCCTCTGTAGTTCAGTGGCCACACAGACTTCAAAACGGCACCGGGAAAAATGACCACGAAATTCTACTGCCGTGCCATAGCCCGCAAGGAATAGGAGCGGGCTATGGCCGTGCATTCTCAGGATTTGCTGTGTTTTGTCCAGTTTCACATTGATATGCCGGAATGGTACCTAAACTAAGCTCATGCCTACTACCTTTCAACTTCCTATCATCGAAAGAGGGTTCATCGAGGGACGTTATATCACATAGACATGTGATGAGCTTAAACCAGAGTTGCCTGTTGAAAATAAATTAAAATAGTGCAGGAAGAGTAAAATATCAATACGTGTCCCTACTTGTATGCTGAACGAACATTTATAAAAGAAAAATACCCAACTCCTGTATTTTTAACTATTGAAGATTAACTCAAAAGTTCACCTGTAAATTAAAAGAATGCTTTCATACGGACTCTAGAGTGTGTTCACTGCTTGTGTTCTTTTACTACTACATATCTCTAACCATGGATCGAGTAATGTAGCAACCTTTTCCTTAATTCAGAATTACATACCTGGTTCGTTATTGTCGAAAACCAGGAGAAATCTTAGTCAGAATGACTGAACCTGGATTTGATGCCAGAGTCTTCAGAGTACCAGGCAAGCTTGCTTTCGCTATACCATCACACTCGGTATGAACCTATCAGATAATAATAATAATAATAATTCCAATTAAGCAACCAAATGGTGAATATAGTGTATTTTAGATAAAGGATAAAAGGTGCTAGCTGCGCCCACCTTACAGCACTTTTCCTGAGGACTAAACTGTTGCTGTTGAAATTTGCTATGGAAGAGTGCAAACTACTTTTATATTATGAAAAAAGACTGAAACTTTATAAATAATTGTACCAGCTGTTCACTGTGTGCACCTGTGTGAAGTGTGAACTCCAATTTCACCCGTTTTGATGCAGCAGGCACGCACCATTCTACCCTCTCTTTATAACGGAGGAGGAGCGAGAGGGAAGACGAAACCGCGGTTTCGAGACGAAATTGAAGTGGTTGCATTCGAGAATAAGGGAGAAGTATACCAGGCCATTAGAATGACTGAAGAAGAGTCTTTGTGTACGGAAGCGGAAGTATTGCGATTATATATATTTTTTTTTTTTCAAAAGATCGTATTTTGGAATTCGTTCTACATAAATTTAGCTTCAAATGTTGTATAGACTTACGTTTTTTTTTTTAAATTAACGGATATTGACAATTGTTTGTTTTTTAATTAAATGTTTTAGCAAGAATACATTCAATATAATTTGTAATGTGTGAAATGAACATAACTGAACATATGAAATACTGACCTTAACATTCTATACTATTTTACATCTCCTTATAGAACGAAGATAATGTCATTTAGTTTGTTATTTATTAACCAAACTGAAAGAGAATCTTCATATATTTCTTGATTGATTATCTATAATTTCATTAAAGAAATGTTCAATGACATTTAAGTTGTGTTTCTGCTAGTTCCAGTAAGAATCGGGCTGCGCCATGCTTCCTGATTTCACGTAAGACTTTCTTCTAGCACGAGATCTTTTAATTACTTCACTTTTATATTAATTAACATTCATTCCTCACACCTTTCTTGTCTTTTC
Source organism: Lepisma saccharinum (assembly GCA_022664845.1). NCBI lineage: Eukaryota > Metazoa > Arthropoda > Insecta > Zygentoma > Lepismatidae > Lepisma > Lepisma saccharinum. The sequence continues at coordinate 19,314 of JAGDQP010015454.1, forward strand.
TACAGTTTTCCATTTCAGGATACAAAAAGCTGAATACTTGACGTAATTGTTACACAAGAATGACATTCATTGTCAAATAGGATGGCTATATCTATACATGCTACAACAGTGTTGCCAAATTAAGAATAAATACATCAGAACTCCACGAGTTGCACTGTTTCTAAACTTAACAGAACATTCTTCTGTATATCATTGGTAGCAACATGCATGGTGGTGAGCGAAAGTTTCGCTGTTCTTATACGCAACGATGCAATCAGGGATAAATTAAAGTAATAACGCATTTTATGAAAGAGGTGGAGTTACATCGTTTCAAAAATTACTGATTCATGACTTGAATAATAATTTACTTCTCAGATAGCTTCATAATGATGATAAAGACTCATAATTATTGTATTTTTATGTTGAATTTTCCGCAAGGGTTAACTTCTACACAGTCTCGAGTGTTTAATGAAACCGGTTGTGAAAGAAAATCTCTCATTTTAAGTTTGCATTTCGTTAGTCTTTTGTGTTAAATTTTGCTGAATATATTATGATTTATGACATAAGAGTGTTAATAGGAACATTTATTTCAAAATTACGGTACAACGTATATTATTTTGAAAATATTGATTAAATGTTTTTCTTACCTAAGCATTTTTTTATTTTATTATTATTATTTTTTTTACATAGCATAACTTGACAGAATTATGATTAGTTTCTGGGTCATACTACTGTCAATACGTGTCATCTCATAATAACAAATATTATAATAAACAGAAAATGGGAAGTATGCGTTTTAGAAACACCATGCCCCTGTTGATAGCAAAGTTTGAAACTTCTAGCGTAAGTGCTGTGTAAGAAATGAAAGACGTAAACGATTATTTTTGTTGATGAAATATAAAAAAATAAAAATCCTAAAACTAAAAGCATTTGTGGAGTTGAAAGCCAACCTTCATGTGGTGTGATGACATATGACAGCCATCATTCTTGAAGACATTGACTGACCCACTAAACCAAAGGAGGTGGAGAGGAAAGGAAAGAAATGAAGTAGTGAAAAAAGAGAGAGGACGGAACCGGAACCGGAAGTACTCAAACATAGCCAACTTTTGTATCTCTGATATTGCAGCTTCTTATCGAGTCCCTGTTCAACATTCTTATTCGCGAACAAATGCTTAGTCAAGGGTTAACTTATTATTAAAACAGACGCTGTTGATGTTACATCCGGGACATGGATGATGGTTAAATAGTAATTGACTTTATTATTCCTCTTTCAGCTTTTGTTAGACGCTGAAGCTGCGATTACCCTTTCCAGCTGTTTGTCTTTCTTTCTTATCTCGTAGTTCTCAGGGATGTAGAATGACATTATAATCAACCAGTCACGTTAAATGCACTCTTAAATTGTTATTTATAACAAGTCAGAAATGATATTAAAATGATTGTGCAGCAAAATGCATGAACTTTGGATGTACTGAATCAGAGGATATTGAACGTACAGTAGTCACCGAATCAAAACCTAACATTCCTTTCCGTAATGTAATACAACTTGCTCCTTAGATATGATTTACTCAACCGAACAATCAGACATAATGGGTTAACGTATTTGTTCCGTGGGCGGAGTTGATTCTATTTTACTTAGTCATCAAATAAAGAGAGTTGATTATTTTTCGCTATGTGGGTTATAATGTGTAACGTACATAACATACTACCAAGTAAATTATTTAATTTGGTAAAAGAAGTTGTAGCGTATCTGGTAAAAGCAAAAGGCTAGGTTTAACTCCACTTAACTCCACCTAAATCACCTGGGTTTCAACTCCACTTATGCATCATTTTCTTTTCCTAGGCTTGGATAAACGATTGGTGAAAATGTGTACAAAATGTCTTCAAATAATGGAAAAGTATAGAAATGATCAAGAGTTGAATCATTTAAAGTGTACAAGAAGTGCACTCTTTAATGAGAACTCTCGATCAGCTTTTCAAATTCGTACACTTTGTGCCAGTCCAGTCATTTTACATTGAATTTCTTCAGTATATAGCGAGGAAAGTGACGTATTCAATGCTTCTTCGTACCAATCAGACACCTTCGAGTGCATTTTTTCTTTCAGTGCAAACTTGACTGTGCTATTCATATCACCATCCAATGAAGACAATATTTCTTAATTGTCACTGTTCTTCAGATTCAGGTTCAAGTGTTACTACTAGATTCATTGAGATATTTTCATTATTTTTATATAAATTGACATATTCTTTAAAGGCATGTATGGCATAAATTCATACAAGTTGGAGGGTTGACGTCTCTCAGGGAGCGCATCTTGGGGGGGAAAGAACGGCCAGAGCCCTAATTCTACAAGCTGGCATTATCCTTGTGAAACTGAGGTAGCCCCTGGTAAACACCAGTAAAATAATAAGTGGCAGTAGTGTTGCCCACGAGACAAGATAGAACTCTCGTAATATTCAATAACGTATATACTGTATCTATTCGAGACGAGACACTTTCTGCTCAAGTCATTTTCGAGACGAAACAGTCTCAATCTCGTCTCGTGGGCAACACTAACTGACAGAAGAAGATTCCATACCTGCAAACATCCTCAGGGCTGATTATTATGTTTTTAACTATTCAGACCCGAACAGGACAACTTTCTACTGATCTTCAAAGAAGTTCCTTTTTTTTTTAATGAGGAAACTTATTTTCTGAATATGTTGACTACCTTGACAAATAGTGATTTTTTTTTATTTTTTTTTGGGGGTTTGGGGGAATGATGAGCGCAAATCACCTTCCGTGAGTATTCGCAAGCTTGTGTCTGTAAATATAATTGTCAAAACTCTAAGAAAAAGAAACTAGTCTTTTGTGTGTGTTATAAAAGTTAGAAATAAAATTAGGAAGAAAAAAGTTCTCTTGTCGGCCGCCTCTACATTCCTTGAGCGTATCCTCTACTCGAAACTCACTCACTGGTCACTCGCTCTCTTGGCTCGTTTGCTCAAGAAGTTTGCATGCATCGCTTCGGAAAGCATGATATGCACAAATTTGCGCACGAGATGTCGTGATTAATGTTACAGACAGAAGAAGCAAACGACGAGGGTTATACCGTGTGTTTCTTCAGAAAACACAAATCTTTTTCTCTCTCTTCTCTTGTTTAACAAATCACTTTCGATCAATCGCATGTCTCGCTTCACTTCCGTTTGATTCGTGTTTCTTCAGTTGTACGATACCTTTTTCCAATAAGCACGGCGCCTAGCTCCCCAACCGTTGCTCTTTTTTCGGATTCAGCAAATATTTGACATTCCTCTTTTATTAATTTTCCTTCATCTTTATTATTATTATTATTACTCACTGGATTGATTTAATTTACTTCTACAATTTAATTTTTCATTTCTTATTCTGAACACGGTGAAAAATTATAACAGTGCATTATAATTTAATTTGCCAGCTAAGAAGGTTCTTTTTTACAAGTCCATACATCACAATATGGAAACGGAAACACGATAGTGACGTTCAATTCGAATCACAAGAGATTCCAGAAGGAACTAATGCTCAGATTCCAATTTATAATGAAGAAGTGTCGTAGTCCCAAACAGGCATAGTATACGCTTCAACGTAGTAGCGTATAAACGGAAGATTGATTCTGTAAGTAATAAGTGAAAGAGGAGAACAGGAGAAATGGGGGTATAGAGCTTTTGAGTCAATAAAAGAAGACTTCTGCTTCTCTAGCATGGAGTGAGATCTCGCGTCGACTGGTCAAGTGCCGACAGCCGCTATGTGCAACCGCAAACTCTCGGCGAACACAATCTCTTGGCGCGATGCTCCGTGGGGATGAAAAGTAGAGAGAGCACTTGTGATGGGATGATGCATTCTAACCTCTTCCTTTTCTTTATACCCGCTGCCATCACAGAATGGAAATTCAATTTCTGCGCACATAATTTATTTTTGTTTTGTTTTAGATTTTGTTTAAATACAAACATCTAATGCTTCCTAAGATCTGAACAGCAAGAAGTATGTTTCTGCTGTTGACTTTTCGAACTACTTTTCAAAGAGTATGGAAACCAAGTGTAATATAGACAGAAGCATATTGTCTTGGAAAGGGATAAAATACTAGTATACACTGTAAAAAAAAATATACACTTATTTTACAGTTTTTGCACTCGTCGTGCTTGTGCAGATTTTATTTACATCATATCCTTTAAACGCCGGCTTCATCATGTCTGCATCGAACTTTGATACTTACTTACTCAAACACTAACGCATTTACCGTGTTCTTCGTAGCTAAGTTGAGGCCTCAGCGAGAAGACTCGGGTTCTATTCCCGTTCCCGTCAACATCTATATACTTTTTTTTTCTGGATTTCCCAAATCTCTCTTAACTTTCGAGAAAAAATGTTCAAATAATGATACAAAGTTGACCCATTTAAAATGTGCAAAAAAATTACTTTTAAAGTTTAAAATACGAAGTGGACTATTTTTTACAATGTATAGACCGCTTCGTGGTCAAGTAGCAAAGGTCGCTGTCCATGGATCGACACTTGGGAGGTGGATTCTGCGTCACTGTTCATATTGAGCGAGGTTTCTCCAGGTTTCCTTGAAACACATGTGAATGATGGGTTTGTGCTTTGAATGAAGACAAGAGCCGCTATCGTATTTCTTCCATCATCCACGGACAGCGTAATATAGTAATGGACGAAAATGGGTAGCAATCTAAAAGAGAGAGAGAGAAAGAGAGAATGGGATGGAGGGAGAAAGGAAGGTCTTTCTAAATGACGTATTTCGATATTTGAAAACGGTCAACTTTTTCATTAATTGAAATTGCACATAGTAATTTTGTAGTCTGTTTTGCAGATGTTGTTTACGACACACACCCCTATAAAGGAATGTATGAATAAAGTAGATTTATTTCATGGAGATCAGTTTAAACCGTGTGAATGTCAGATGTCTCTGTCATCATCTTAAATTATGCATATGTGTTGTCTAGTAACGATTATATAAACAAAAAGAAAAGCATATGCTTGACCTGCGATGTTGTTTTCTTTCTATATTGAGATAAAGAAGAGTACTTAATCTGTAATATATGTGTACATGCCTACGAGCTTTAGCGAAATTTACTCGCTTCATAGGTCTTTTACTTTGAATGGTATTCCTGTAGATGTCGTGTATATATAATCAATTACGCGTGTATTTCTTGCGTTGGGTCTGTACTGCCCATAGATTTAATTTCTTGTAGTCGATTGAGCAGGCACGTCGATTAGTAAAATCGTTTGTCTGTTATCACTTGTACAATTCATCCGTGCTTATACGGAAGAAATAACATAATATTAGAGTAAGTTCGAAAGCAGAAATGCGTTAACAGGCACGATTAATATTTGCTATCATACGTACTAATAGCAGTAGTGCATATGTGCACTAGTACTAATATCATGGTATGTAAATATGTAGGGCGAAAGGTCTGCCGAAACTACAACAATTATCAATTATTGTTGTAATAATAACTATATTTAGTAATCTATTCGTATATTTGAGTTCCTGTCTAGTGTAACAGCTATGGCAACGCCTTGGCTTTTGGTATTGGGTTGTAACATAAGTTCCCGCCATTTTTTTATTGAAAAGTTTTATTGAAAGTTACAGCAATCATAACAACAGATTAGTCAATTATGCAATCTCCGTCATTGTTTACAACCTTCTCCCACCTCTCGACCAGTTTCTCAATGCCGTTTCGCTAGAAATTGTCGGCCCTGGACTCGAAGTTCTTAAGCCAGTTTTCAAGGTGCTGGTCGTTATCAAAGGTTATTCCCCTCATTTGGTTGGACAGCGAGCGTAAAAGATCTGTCGGCGCAAGTTCCGGAGAATATGATGGATTTTGAAGAACCTCCCAATCAATCTCTTGGAGTGCCGTTTTGACGATGTTTGTGACATGAGGCCTGACGTTGTTGTGGAGCAGGATGATTTGGCCTTGTCGATCGGGTATTTTCTGCTGGATAGCCTCATTCAAACGGTGCACCTGGGTTATGTAGCGATTCCTGTCGACTGTTTTGAGTAAAACCCGTTGATTTAAGGTGACGGGAGATCGTCATTCCTTTGTTGTTGTTTTTTTTATCTACTTGACCAATTCTCTGCATGTTTGGCGACCCTCTTTCAAAAGCACTTCCGAATGGTCTTCGTTGAACTCGGCAGGTCGCCCAGAGCGAGGTATGTTGTCCAGGTCGAAGTTGCCTTTTCTGAACTTAGCAAACCACTCTCGAGCAGTCCTCGCGGCTATACCACCCTATCCGTAAACGGCACATCCCGAGCTGCTTCCGCTGCTTTTTGATTGCGACGAAACGCGAAATAATGCAAGTGTGGAAAATGAAATTTCTTGCCGCCTGCAATTTCCATTTCAAATGAGGAAAAGAAAAGGAAAATACATTATTCGGGAAAATGGTGGCAATAAGTTTGTAGAGGAAAGAACGCTCTTTCGAATGACTATATCCACTTTGCCGAAGTTCATAAAAGATGGAATGAAAACAAACTAAATATAAAAACGGCGGTAACTTATGTTACAACCTAATACAAGCGAACCCAGATTAATTTGATTTCCTGCAGAATCTCAAACTGACTCAAAATCGTAAAGATAGTTAAAAGGCTGTTTTAATTGTGAAGGAGCGAACTTCAGTCGTGAAAGGCAGGAAAATGCAGTGGAAGGAGTACAATCTGTTGACCACACACCATTCAACAATAAATTCTGTCGATGGACTATCGCGCTACGCGGATTAGTGTCTTTTTATGTCCCCGTATCTAATATAAACATACCTAATATATTTATTAAAGTAACTTGACTTCAACTGCACTCATTTGCCAAGGATCCAATTAGTTGCTTACATTTCCTTTTCCTTTAATACCGAGCTACCGTAACTCAGCTGTTAGAGCGTTGGCTTCACATTCGGGAGGTTCTGGGTTCGATATCAGTGGTCGACCATCCTGACACGTTTATTCAGGGTAAATGTCAGTAGGCCCTGCCTGACTCCTCCCGTATCCTTTCCCCTACTCTATCCCGGCCTGAGTCATGTATATTTATATGTATACCTATATAGTGTATAAATAAATTCAAATTCAAAATTTCCTTTCATGTATTTAAGGATTCAAATAATGAACAAGACGAAAATCGAGCGGAAATCAGCGTCATATGAAATTATAAATAAACTAGCAGTGACAGATGTTCATGAATTGTGTTAGTAGGTGTTTTCGTTTTTACTATTCAGAATTCAGATTGCTGAACTGGGTGATTCATGCATGTAGTATGCGTACTTAATAAATCTTTGTATGCTAATTTTACGATTTACGAAGTAACTTCTTTTGTGAACTGTGGAGGTTGGAGATAGAAAGTCCGTGGGTTTCGGAATGGAATTCTATTCTTGAGTTAGCCAAGGAGACAGTTTTTGTATTAACAGTCTGTTATGGTTTCTGGCATGGTATGCTATAGTACGTTACGTATGTCTAGTTGGTGTCTGCTTGATTTAAAGACTTTCAGTTTGAATTTGAATTATGTTATATTCTTTAAGCATCAATGGCTCAGGTCACTTGATGTAAATAGTCAATCAGATACAACAGAAATACCAGTGTATGCCAAGCCATAGATAGAGGTGACCCATAATTATTAAATTTTGAGAATACTAGTACATTGAAGTACTAAAACTTGGATATAAATTAAGATGATTTTGAATCTAGGATAATTTATCGAGTTTATGCATTGTTTGAGGAAGCTGAGATAATGGGAAAAACAGTTTCAGAAGCTGCCTAATGCTTTGTTGATGGACTTAAATAGAATTTATGTCAAATGAAAACTAAAGTTTATCAGACCAAATCCAAAACTCAGAGTATATGGATACTGTACTATATACGAATTCAAAATTTTCGTTAAGTAATACGCCAATTACTTCAGTGTTACATCATCGTATAGTCTGGTTCTTTGGCTATAAATGTGTTTCATCTAAGACCTGAGGATCACAATATTTCCTTCTCTATTCTCTTCTTTCTATTTTATTGTCAAAATTAAAGCAAGGACAGAAAAGAATGAAATGAAAAAAAGAAAATGGTTGTGGTAGTGGAACAAAACACTATCGCGATTCTTCTTCACTGAACACAAATCGTTGTTTCTGTATTCGAGAAAAGAAACTGTGGGATCATTAAGAGTTGTTATCGGATGTAATCATACTAATAATATAGGCTATTCTGAATTTGAAAACGATGCATCCAAATAAGGTATCCAAGACATTTGTCTTCTTGATTGTCTATGCTGTTCCGTATTTCGTCGTGCGTGGATACGAATTCCATAACCTCATTTCGGTATTTGCTTTCTTTTTTCTTTCCTTTTTCACATTCTTCTCATTAGTCATTTCCTCACCAAGGAGAAGCAAGTTTGATATTGTGGTCTACTTTGATCACCTTTATCGTTGACAATAATGACGCAACAACTAAAGAACTTTTGTGAAAAACAATATTAATAGCTGAAAGGATATTTTGGATTTCCCTTTTGATTCCTTCGTAGAGCCGTTTTGCAGAATTCCGTCACTTCTACCACGGGTCTATATTATATTTCTTTATTTGAATTCTTGAATTCGAAATAGAATAGGTATTTGTCGGTTTAGCAATTCGATTTTTTTTTTTCTTGTGTTTAGAGACAAAACAAAATTCAATAGTTGTTTCTTACGAACTGATTTCTCTTTAGCCTTTGCAATTTTTGGTTAGGGTTGGGTTACTGTTTTATCGCATCCGTTCGCTTTTGATTTATACCCATTCGTCTGTATTCATAAATAAGTTAAATCGGATTGATATTCCAATATACAAAGTAACCGATCCAATCCATGCTGAAATTATTTATCGATTTGCCAGGTATAGGAGCAAGACGATGCGGCATGAAGTGTGAGATCGATTGAGATCCGGACTTTCAAATAAACCAGAATCAGAATAAATTCGAAACTCTGACTAACTGATCGTGTTAACATTTTGTTGTTACTATGAATCATTGGTAAGGGGAAGTATGACGTCAGTGTACTTCATATCTTTCAGCTCACATCTCTCGGAATTGATTATCATATCCACACGCATCTTACATTAATTTTCGATCTGATTTAAATTTCTGTTTTAATGATGAAGGTACACGGGATTGAATTTATTTTTGTTATATTGTTTCTCTTGCAAGGAAACAATTCGTCACACGTATTTAATTAAAATTATTTGAAGTGACTTCTTCATAAACACTAAAAAGTGCATATTTTGAGACTTAAGTTCTTGTATGTACTGAAAACTTTTTGACGCTTAGTGGGAGGGAGAGAAATATTGATAGGATCTACTGAGGTGATAGGTGTGAGAACTTACGTGTGGCTTTGGTTTTACATATATATAGAGTACATGAAATGAGTGAGGAAGCTGGTTGCAATGACGCAGCTTGTAAAATTCTTCTTCTTCCTCCTCGGGTAAACTCACTTGCACTACTAATAATGGCTCTATCGATCCTTGAAAGACCCTGGACGATTGGTTTACAGATAATGACAAGGGGTTGGTAGTAGCTGCTACAGAATAGGGGAGAAGGGGGAGACGAATACAGAAAGAGAAAGCGAGTGTGCTTCGGGAGAAAAAAGAGCGATGGGAAAATGAATCTTTGGACGACAACATCTGTTTCTACTCTTTGGCTAACCGATGATGCTCGCTCCGCCAGCTTTTTCGATCATTTTCCTTCTCTTAGACACCAACACAATATTCAGATGACGGGGTTGGTTTGCATTTCTGAATGCCAATATCCTTATACAATATTACGTGCTACACCTTTTGTTTTCTTTTCTTTTATTAAAAAAGATAATATGTTGTGTGAATTTCAGTCATAAATCACATACGTGATGTGTGTTAAATAAATCTTTATTACTTTATCACTCTCACTGGTTTCTAATGTTGGAATAGTGTAAGGAAGTAGACATCTCAAAAGGTTAAACATCAAGACAGAGAGAACAATGAGTACAGTATTTTGATAGGAGATTCAGGTTTACCCTATAACCCATAGAGAAAATAACTTTAGAAAAAGTGCCAATTGAGAACTTCGAACAATGGAACACAGACTTGAAACACCTCAGCCCAAGTTGTCTGGTGTCAAACTCGCTGACTCCTAGTCACTGATAAGTTATCTTCACATTGGCTATCCTGAGAAGATTATACGGGGATTTCACCATAAATTCACCAGATGGATATCGCTCGCTCGCTACTTACCTCATCGCGCAAAATAGCGCTCCCCGAGGGACGTCATCCATCAGAGTTGAGACGGCTTAGTAATACAGTCTCAAAATGTAAATAAATAACAGTTTAATAAGAAATGGATATTGTATATCGAATTTTAATTCGTAACTCAGCATTCATTGAAAAGTGTTTCCGATAGAAAAATTAGTGGAAATTACATGATCAAAAAACAATTTATTTGAATGAGAATAATATGTTTCATGTGTTAATTGTTGGTTAGTTTATTAGTGAACAACGGCAAATTACGGGCGACGCCAACTTTTACGAAATAAGTTATGGTAAGCTGTATAAGTGCTTTTATAGATATTTAACGTCCCAACCCCAACTAATTAATTCAATAGTATAAAAAATTAAGAAATTTATTTTGCATGTATTCTTATTTTTTGTTGTTGTTTTCTTTATGGGGAACTAATTAGGTAAATTTGGCGGTAATTTCATCCTATTAAGTGATTCCTAAGTTGGAAAACTCTTGATATTAACATTAGTATTGTATAGAAACTGACGCAAATCCCTTTATTCTTTGTCTAATAAGCTTTTACAAAGCTCATCATCTTGTTTTTATTTTATTACGAGCACTATTGTTAAGAATTTCGTTCAAAATGTGATTTTGCAAATGCCGCGCAACGTCAACCTCGAAAGAGAAAACCACAACATAACTTCCCCTCCTTTCTCTCCTTTTCACCTCTAAATTGTCCAAGTAGAAACAGTTCTGATCTTCCCCTCCAACATGTTCCCCACCCACCACTGTTACTCGGAATGCCCTCACCTTCGATTAACTATACAAATACGAAAAAAGTAACCAGATGTCAGCAGTGCATCCAACGGAACAAACTAGATTCAACGTATAAAACGCGGGCAGACGATCGTCAACTAATGGCAGAATACCATTATTAATAATGGCTCCTATATTAAGCGGCACAGTCCCTAAAAAAGTGTGTTTGGAAAATGCGGGTTTTGGTTCGGGTGGGATTCGCTCCGCAGTTAAGTGGGACCGAAGAGAGAGACAGTGTGAGGGAGAATAAGGGAGAGGAATCCTCTGGTACATAGGAGCGAGACAATAATGAGTGCTTTTAATCCCCTCTCTTTTCACTCCTCCCCCTTCCACGCTCTCCTGTACTCCACCCTGTATCTACAGCTCCCGTCACGAATCTATCAGAAGACCCTATCAGTCGCGACTCACTTCACACAATAGCTAACATCTACTAAATCAATACGATTTCCGCTTTCCTACTTCATCCCCCCTTTCTAAATTCAATGCCAGGAAAACACATTTTTTTTTTATTTCTTTCTTATTTTCATTTCTATTGTTTATCTTCCTCTCCTTGTTGTATTGCACCTTAAATTACATTTGTGTTCCCTCTTTCACGTACCTGAGCTATAAGATACCAGTATAAAACGCGGGAAACCCCATCGAGAATTGCCTTAATTCCTGATAATTTAAACATGGACGAATTATCTTTTGAGTTTCTGAATGGACGCAGTGGGATGGTAACCATTCTTTTTTTCTTTTACGTGAAGCCTACCCCATTTTTATTAGCTGGTACTTTTACCAAAAATCAGTTTACTTGTTACTTTTTTTTGTTTTTAATAATACACTGCAAGATGATTGGATCCATAAGTGGATTATATCTGGGAGAAAGGCGGCAAGCATGTTCAAGAAGAATGTATGAAGCTAGAAATAAACATTATTGTTTAACACAACTTCATTATTTGTAATTTAAAAGATAACCAGAATTGTAGCCAATCAAAGAATCTAAGCGTGTAGTGGTTTTGAATGCTGTCTGCAAATAGACACAGAGAAGGTTGGCTTACTGGTCAAACCCACTGTGATAGTTTTCCAGTGTTCCCCCAGTCTCATCTGGCCAATGTTGGCTGGCTTGATAGCTATGGTGTATAATAAACTATTTTTCAGACACTTTGGCTTTTAACAAAGTTTATACCGTTCCTAGGTACAACATTTGTACATCTCATAAATTTGCAAGATGCATTCAGTTTAAAAACATGTGCAGTAAAAAGTGTAACGCTTGGATTCCTTGCACAACGATTGCCGGTTCCTTGATTTCTTTTATCTAATCTCAATTCTATCAATTAATTACTTTTTAACTAGTATAACCGCAATTAATTACATATTTAAAAAAAATAAAATCATATCGTAAGCAGTGAAATTAAGAAGCTTATATTTATCAGGAAATAAGATGGAAGGCAGCGTCATTTGAATCAATCCATCAATTATAATACTCACATGCATTATGCACATGAAAAGTACTCGATATATTTTCATTAATTAGATTTATTGATACTTTATTGTGCAGGGAATAGTGTAATAGGTGACTTCTCCAATGAGGGCTTTTACGAGTTTATAATAGTAAGAGGGAACGGTATGTATAACTTTTGTATTGTCTAGGATTATGAATGTTGAAGAAAATGCATTTCCTACTTTTATGTACTTATTCTTTCTATATATCTTACAGTATTCGTAAATGAATGTATAAAACTTAAAAGGAAAACAAAAAACAATTTTCAAACTACACAATTCAAATTGCGAAACGAACACTGTGTTCACAGTAGTTCATTATGCTCCTGGTTTGTTGTATGGTAAACTTTATTTTTATATGGGCCAGTCTAGTAACTGTGGACTTCGGCTCGTCAGGATTCGCCCCTTAGTTATTAAAATCCATACCCATGCCCCTGCCGGGACTCGAACCCGGGACCTTCGAGTCGTTGGCCTACCGTCGCAGACCGCACGGCCACCCGACCGGCGGTTGTTGTATGGCTTTATACGTGCAATAAGCTAAATGTACCACCTCTCTCTTTCAGTTCCTAGGTGTTTATTGTTACTAGACTATGTCGTTCTTCCATCACCGGCCGAAAAAATCATTTGTTAATTCTTTTATTTATTTTGATAGCCAAATATGACACATATGATCTATGTCCGACCCATCAGGGGCCCTGAGAGATGACGTCCTTCAACGAGCACTCTTCCTGGGAAGGGGGGGGGGAAGTAGTGGCCTACAACAGAACTCGAACCAGCACGTCTTCCTAATGAAGACCAGAAGTTCGCACCGTTAATCACTGGATCGCAGGAACTGGATTTAATAGTCATTACTTACTACTATATACGTTAAAGGTTCACAAGTATTCATTTTCCTTTTGTGGAATACAAGGAACGATTATATTCCCCTATAAGGCAGAGGTATATTCATCTTAAATATCCTCCGTGTAAGCATCAATTCTTGCTTAACTATAAAAATTGACATTTCCCTATTTCCAAGACTTCTTCTTCTTCTTTTTTTTTTGTAACCTGAAAAGACAGAGAGAAAAAATTAGTTTGCTTTGGAGGAAAAACACGGAAGGAGGCATTCAGTTCTATTATCATAAAAAAAATTCTTCTTTCAGAAAATACATTAAATTCACGACAAAAGGGCGCTATTATAACCAATAGCAGAACTTTGTATCTTGGCAAGAAGGCTGGCCAATTCCATGAGAGCGATTGCCAATACTGTTGCTTGGATGTAGGGCTCTGTGCTCTGCTTACGAAATTCTATTCCAAGAAGTAAATCACACAACTACAGTAGAACAGAGAAAACACCATAGAAACGGAGGGGAGAGCAATGGAAGGGGGTAAAAGTAAACCGGAAGTGGTTAAGATAGAATAAGAGAGACTGAGAGGAGAAAAAATAGGATACGCAAGAGACAATTATACTCCGCTGGTTTATGTAGCAGTCGTAAAAAAGGCCTTGGTTAGGCTTGCCAACTTGTCAATAGTGAATCATGTCTTTGGTCTCGTTGGCTTGGATAGGGGAAAGGGGGAAGCGGCATCTTTAGTCGGGAAGAAAACGAGGATAATTGTTATATCTGCCACTGGAGTGCAGCACTACTTACTGAAGAACGGGGAAAGCCTTTTGGAAACTGAAACGAAATAGTAATAATGGAACCGTTGTTTCGGAATGGTTCAGGCTAAATTTATGTGTGTTTTGATGATCCCCAGAACCACATTGGAAAGGCTGACTGGGCTGAACTATGAGATGGATACTTTTTCTTATTTCTTTCTTTCTATCTTTCTTTGAGGGAGGGGTTCCTTTTCATTTTATCCTTAGTTTCTTCGTTTCTCTTTCTAACTTTGGGACGAAACAGAACAACGCACTTACATAACCCTTTTCCTCTGGTAAATTGTTCTGCTCAATACTTTTCGGAAGCAGGTTTGAAAATAAAAGTATCGGCTAAACAAAATGCGCTTTTAAAACTGTCAATTCCTGTATTCTTACGTAGAATAAAATATGCCATGTTCTTGCTTTTTCTCCTTTTTGCCTGAATTTTTTCAGGCAAATCTGAAGGAAAAAGAAACAATAACATTTTGATATATTTTACCTTGTAATGTTTCTAGATATGCATTACGAAAGCACTAGATCTTTACAGTATTTAACTGTTATTGTCATTCAGTTTATTAAACGAGTCTCCCCAAGTAACAAGCGAACTATGTGAGGTGGGCTTTAAAATAACGAATATTTCAAATCAAGTATAGGAGCTGCTTGTAAATGTCCAAAGCTGAGGAGAGAAGGTGGAGGAAATGTTCAGAAGTTGCGCGATTTGGCATAAGAGCCGAAAGGGTCGAATCGCATATGATTGGAATGAAATAAGTGCAACATGAAAAGAAAAAAAAAAGTTATGGCGAATCTGTTCACAACTATCAGAAACAAACGCGACAGCAGCATTGCAAGAGCATAATAGACGTTTGAGTATGAGTAATATGGACGAAAGTAACTTTGATAATGTTTTGCTCGTACATGCGTGCTATTTTCTATACTAACCACCTCAGCCAGGGATATAGAGCCTAGTTTGGAAGTCTAATCTTTCCTTATATGCCACTCAAACAACATTGTCTTGCCCAAGCGGATAGGTTATCAGTTATCACGCTGTAATATGAAGTAGAAGAAAACGGGTCAAGATTTTGGTGGGAATTGACCCAGTGGTGTGTGTGATTTTGTATAGTGGATATACATATGAACATACACGTATACATACACACAGACAGCGATACAATTTTAGCCTTGCATATAAGATTATGTCGTGTGAGGATCTTTATTGGTCTCCCCATGTACGCGGTGGTATTAAAAGGAACTACCTCCCCCGTGTTATTATGTAGAGCACCTCTAAGTATTTCAATACACCAATTGAAAACAATCGTGCCTTGTGTTTAGTACCGAAAATTCACATGATGTGTTATTAAAATGCTCTAAGATGTTCTCATTATTATTTATTAGCATATAATATTACAAGTTTTAAATTAACAAGTCCTTCCGTAGAACAACAGTTTTGTAAAGAAGTGACTATGGTCTTAACTGGAAGTATTTTCACAATATACACATGAAGAAGGAACTTCTATGACCGGTTTGAGTCTTTATTGAAACCGAAACCTTTAAATAATGAAAAAAATAAGCTCCACTAAACTACTCTGTTTAGTACACTGCTTTGTATCTAATTTCTAGCCAGTCTCTCTTCTTGGTCAATTTATTATATATGGTATTACATGAAAAAGGGAAGTTAAAAGAATCTGGTCATTAATCGTTAATAGGCTGCTCCTATACAAAAGAAGTGGGGGAATAACATAACTCGTAAATGATTCAATGTAAATCGCGTGTAACGACATTATTATCTTTTTCAGCGCCGGTCAATGCACTTGACCCGATTGTCCTTTTTCGTCATACGATCGGACTGAACTGAACGATTCTTCTCTTCTTTACTCTTTATGATTATGATTATTACTATTATTGTTATTATTATTACCAGTAATGACCTCTGTGCCCCCTCTCTTCACGGACTGGCGAACAAGTCTGTTTACTTTGCGTGATTTCTCGGTGTAAGTACGTTTTTTTTTTCTGTTGAAACAAAAGAAAAACCGGATGCGAAACTTAACAGAAAGATTGAAATAAAGATAAGCTTTAAAAATTAAAAGAAAAAGATTCAAGAAATAGATGACTATAAAAATGTTGGCTGTTGTACAAATACTCTTATATATGGTTTTGATAAATGCATTTACTGATTTCAGACCTTGAACTTTTTCTTTTATTCGTAATCGGGAAAGGTACGTTACTAGAAGTAGTGACGCGTGTTTTTATGAAGCGCAGGGATGTATATTGTACTACTCCCCACCCCGATTAAGCTGTTACAAGAAAATCTTCTATGTGTATTCCACTCGCGGTAATTTACGTTGTTTACTGCCTCTGTTATCTTCCTTCAATTTGCATGAAAGGGCAGTACCTTACATTTGGAAGTAGTCTATAAAACTGAAGTAATTAAAGTTAACACTAAAAGGTAAAGGTATCACCTATGCGATGCCCACGCGCCGTGAACGGTGCATGGGGGATGTAGAGATTCCACATATTTTTGACCAATGGCTCGAAATGGGGTGGGGTGGTCAGTCCCACGCTCGGCCGCTCTTACCTCGCAAGGTGACCAGGAATATCAAGAACACACTATAGTACTCAGTTTGATAGAAGACTGTAGGAGGATTATATCATCAACGAATGGCAGGTGATTAAGGTATTCATTATTGATTTTTATTACAACTTCATCCCAGTTTAAATTTTGGAACACTCCCTCCAGGACCGCAGAATATAGTTTTAAAGAAATTTAATCTCCTTGCCTTTCCAACTTTAAATTTTTCACTCCCTCGATGGAGTCTAATGACAGATATGGCAGTCGAGTAAATGTGTCGGAGGAATTTTTAATGCATGCACTTTCGATGCCTTGATTTAGGCACTGCTGCCAAGGACACCGAATCGAAAGCTTTATGAAAATCTATGAATCCTAGACACAGTGGAAGTTCATATTATATTCAATAGTCTTTTACATAACTTCATTCAATACTTGTATGTGGTCAATTGCGTTAAATCCACGAGGAAATCCAGCTTGTTTCCTTCCCTGGTTAAAATCTAAGTCTCGTTCAATAACATTCAAAATAACTTTGCTGAACAGAACATTTTGTATAGCACTGACAGTAAACTAATCGGTCTCCCGCACAAAGTTAAAGTAGCAACCCCTGAGCCAAATTTTGGCACTAGATGTGGTCTATGAGATGATCTCCCTAATGCCTATGAAACCTGACAGAAACACATATATAAATACATAAATATGCGGACTGAGTTTGAGCTTTGTATATAAGATTACAATATGTAATCTCAAATTAATTAATTCATTATTTTTGTGTGTCGATCATAAGTTATGGGGAAAAGAGTAACGTGATAAGCTAAAAACAGAATTTTCGTGCTACTTTCCTTTCAGACAATATGTCATAAATATGCATTTTTTAGTGTGAAATACGGGATAATTGATTGTTGTTTTGATTGTGCGTGCAGGTATAGGTTACACATAACAGTGGTTAAGAAATTAATGTTTCATGCCTTTAACTGTTTCACGAATGTTGGGCGAGCCATTAGCTTCGGTCATGGCAATCGTGTAGGCGTTTATGAGTTTCAGGTTCGATTCCAGAATCAATTATACTCAACTAGAGTTCTTGAACCTTTGACAGTTGTTTATTTGACAGTCTCTTCTTCCTTCTTCTCCTCCCTTTCGTTTTATTGAATAACTAAGTTCAAGGCTATTGGAATTTGAAGTTGCGTGATATTCAAAGAAGTAACAATACATTTAGAAATATCTGTGTCGTAAATCTTCGTAACTATTCGTGTATAAATATGAATAATCCTAACGTACGTACTATATATTAGTGCAAGTTATACAATACAAAGGCTATAAGTAGACCGTTTATAGCAATAATGATAATAATAATAATAAATCAGATAGCTATCAGAATTAGACTTGAAAAATACGTTTCTATGCATTACATGAAGAACTATAGATAGATTGATTGAATTGATATTAACGTCCTAAACGATCTACTGAGCTTCAAGAGACGGAACCTACAGTTTTAGTTAAAGTGGGCTTCGAAATCAATGAACAATGGAGGATTTAAACCCGTGACCACGCACACAAAAAGCGAGCGCGCTGACATGTCTGCCAATCCAGGCCCAAGAACTATAGCGTAGATAACGAGCAGAAAGTTGCAATTAACTCAAGTGAAAAAATGCTTAAATTCAATTTCCATAGATATAAGCAGAGTCTTGTGTCCCCGGTGAACGAGTGCTTTCGTTCGTCGCTTTTTAACAAGGAGTTATGGGTTCGATACTTAGTGGAAACTTATTTATGTATTGATTTGGTGTCACGTCTTTCCGAAGGAAGGCAATGTCAAACCACTATAGGTTCACCTTTTCTAGGGAGGAACAGAAACTATCCTCCAAGATCACCAAGCATTATCATCAACCATCAAGTACAGCCTACAGTTCTTTTTTTAAAATAATACAAGCCATTAAGTTCGGTTTGCAAGAAGAGAGAAAGAAAAAAATCATTTGGTAGATTAAAACTTGAAAATCTGTTTAATAAAGATAAACGTCATCCATCTCCGATTGACTTTGTGTTCCATTGTCAATAATCTTTTCATAATCGGGACAATTTATATGAAAGATAAAGAGAAGTCATTGACATATTAAGGCAAATGTCATTCATTGATCTAACCTCAATTGAGATTAATTAAGATTTAAGCCACCCATCTTTATTCCGCGTTGTAAGACCTTGTTAACTAGAACTCGTGCATGTCAGTGAGTGCTATTTAAGACGTTTTATTAGTATATTTTAAAGGATACTATGGGCATGAGTTTCTTACTATTTGCCAGTGGCACACTGCGAACCCCTTCAGTTATTTAGTAAGCAAGTGCTAGACTTGCACCTTGGAAAATAATTAGACGTATATTCTTCTATGAAGAAAGTTAAATTTGAAATAATAAACTTACTTTTGCCATAGATTGATTCTCTTCCATGAATTGAAACAGACTTTAATTTCAGTATTTTGAGGAGAAACATGTAAAGCTTGTTTCATGCGGAAGTAATGCAGACGAAAAGTATTAAATTGTGTATATTTTGGCGCGAGGTACATGCCAAAGTAAAGTGAAAAGTTCCAAAATTAATAATAATAATAAAAAACTCTTTTACAATTTCTTAGTGGTATAGAAACGTTACGTAGATTTTCACTATTGTAGCACGCCTTTTAGTTTATACTAGCCCAAATAATAACTGTGTGTGTGTTTTTCTTTTTTTAATTTAATAGTATTTGGATTTCGGAACAAGCTAACATATAAAAGCCTCTTTATGATATGGTATCAGAAGGGGAGAAAAGGATCTGTCAATATAAATAATATCCAATCGCTACCGATAGCCTTGGATCAGGAGGGGTTATCGATTTCTAATCACTTGAGGTTCTTCTGGTTATTGAACTTTCCTCCGGAAAAGTACTATGAAACTTCTACCGACTAAAAGTCAATCAACGAAAAACAAATTTCTTTCTTTTTTTATTCTGTATTATAAGAAGAGATACATCGGTGTGTGTTCATCCACAGAGTTTACTACAGAATGAGGTGAACAAGTATCAAGTAAAAAGGGAATTTTTGTATGAATAAAGCTTTCAGAGTGGATAGAGAGCTATGTAACAGTAAGAAGAAAAAAATATCAACGAAAGGTATTGATAAGAGAAAAGAAAGAAAGAACGCAGATTCTCCAATGGGTGGTTAGGACTTAAGGAAGGAAAACTGAGGGGTGTTTTCTGCACTCCAGCTTGCTGTTTGAATCAAGAATTTCATTATGAATGTTATTGAAAAGTCGAATATTTTACTCCTGTAGTAGATTCTGTTCAGGGTGTTTGTTTCAAAATGATTTTTTATGGGGCAAAAGTAGTGAACATTATCAAGAATATTTTCTTGTCTTCTCTCTCTCTCTTCTCTCTTTTCTTATTTTTGTTAATAATTCTCTGCGATTGTTCAAAGGTACATTTAAATGAAATGGAATTGGGTATGAAATAGTGACACTCGTATTTGAATGGCAAGTGCGTTCCACGAAACCACCCTTTCTTTATGTTGGTTTCCTATAGAAAGGAGAACGAGGTTCCTTTCGGTGCTTTTAGAATTCTCGCACATTTTCACAATGGTGTTGTGAGATGAGTGTTCTATGTTCCCCACAAAGTTTTCCTTCTACTGCTGCCGGACGTTTGGCGTCCTCATATTTCACAGCCTTCCATTGTTGTTGGTGTTTATCGCTGGAGGCCAACGGAAACTGGAAGTGACAATCGACGTCGAACGATGGGCAGATCGAGTTCAGTTGGTTGGTGGTGGGCGCCCATCTCAATGGGACGAAATTGGGATGTTGAGTTAGGGTGGCTGCTCGATGTTTTGATGGAGGATGGATGGACCAAGAAGATCGCAAAAACTTTTCCGTCTGCATTAAGAAGGTGTGGAGAGAGAGGAGGAGGATGACAAGGAGGAGATCCTGTTAAGAAGTTTTTTCTTCTGCTGAAGGTCAGAGGGAGAGGGAAGACTTTGATCAAGTGTTTTCTGCTTTCATTCGAGAAAAGTGAGTCTGTTAAGCTTGAGACAGACGATACGAAAGACAAGACAGCTGGCATGTCTCAGCGTCTCAAGACAAAGTATTTTGTCTCATTTTTTTAAAGAATGCGAATAACTTGCCGTTTGTCGTAGCCTAGTTCACTATTATGTCGATGATTTGCAGAATAAAATTCTAGTACTATACGTATACGCATTAGGGATACCAGCTTGATGAAGTTAACTTTACATTAACTTTTTCCATTTACAGTGATTAAAAACATGTACGAATGGGCCTAAGTTAACATGGAAAATACAGGTACACCCATAATAACAATACTGTTGATTTGTATCATAGGTTCCAACATTTTCTACGTGACGCCCACTTCGGTAAACCCTGCGTAATTTGTGCCTCCGACCGCATATTTATCAGACGTCCCTTATTGATGATTATTTGCTTACTGTATATACAAACCAGGGTGATTCATAAGTTCCTGCTACTTTTTTTTAGATTGTGTTTTAGACTTGGTGTGTCTTCTGAGCTATGAAACACAGAGCGAACAGGATTGTGGGCCGGTAACGTAGATTATATATAACACGTGACAAGGCATTTAACTTGTCTTGCTTGGGAGAAGACTGTTCTCAATGAAGCACAAGATGTCGTTAAACAGACTTGAGTTGAGGATTGTATTATTTTTAAAGATTGTTTAGTTCTGATGCTGCGAACAGCAAACAATGCTGATGAGGACGGAACCGAACACTACACGCAACAAATTCGAGGGTCTTCTGTCTGCCGGCACCAGAATGGAAGAGAGGTCGAGACTAAGTTCGACCGTGGATCACAAATAGGGAAGACTTGCTCAACGTCTTTGAACACAACTATATTACAAGTTACCGAGTTTTACCAACAGAGACTGAAATTATAAAGTCCAGCTTAGATCACCACCTTCATGATAAGCGTTTCACGTCCAAATGGACTCAAGTGGTACCATACAACCTGACAGTGGAACAAGCTGCAAAGCGAGTTACTCTTGTAGACAATTATTGAATAATCCGTAAGAGGTCTAGGCTTGGCAACGAATTGATACCAGGCGGCACAGGCAACAAAAGTCCAGAGAGGGCAGTTTAAGAGAAAGGTGATTCTCTGTATCTAGTGGAATGTGGATGTCCCACTGCATTGCGAAACAGTATCTGATAGACCAAGGGTCTCCAACCTTTTTTGTCAGTGAGCCGAATTGGTTAAGCAGGAACAGGGCTAGACCTAATTAAAAAGGATCAACTCAAACGTAACATAGTAACTTTTTCTGCAGGTAGTGTTAGAAACAACAAATTTAATAATTATCTGTACTCTGATGAATATTTAAATATAATGACCAAATTACTCCTTGGGTTCTCAATTATTTTTAGTTCCAATGTAGAATATAATTGTAATTTTGGATTTGTTCCGGGACCAGTAAAAATCGTTACGCGGGCCGTAGGTTGGAGACCCCTGTGATAGACCGTTAACAGCTAATTTTATGTGGATTAATTACAGGGATCCAATGCTGGTTTGGGCCAAAAATGACTGGCGTTGACCCACAAGACAATTGTGTTCGAAGTGGACAAAGTCATGTATCCATGGTTGTCTTAAAAAAAAAAAACTAGTAGTTACAACAAATCGAGTTGTAAGTACGTCCGTTGTAGCTTGCGCCTCTGGATTATCTTTTTTCTCGCCCATGCTCTCATGTTGGGAGCTATTGGTCTACATAAAGTTTCCTTCGAAAGGTAAATGTGATTTTAATGACACAATTCTGATCCTAAATTTGTATTGATTTCTCTACATACGAACAAAATTTCTTGAGGTGGAGTTACTGGTCTCCCAGCAGGCGCCTCCCCAGGTGGCGAATAGGGGAATGCTGACCAGATATGGTGGGTACCGGAAATATTCCGGGGCAGACAAAAACCAATACTGCTGCCTTGCAGTTAGTAGAGGGATCTACAAAGGCTAGGAGAAGATAACCCCAAACAAAAATAACATGGTGAGGGGAAGCAGCATCACCATTACCAATCTGAGGCTGAAGATAAATGACATCGACAAGGCTCAGAGATGGAGAGAGGTCGACATCTTGAATGTCTACCTTTACTGTGAGGTCGTAGAGCTGACCGCTAAAACATGTCAAGAAATAGTAACAGATGGTTCATGGATTCTCCTGGGGTAAAATATTCTGGAGTTAAACTAGTCCCTTATTCGGATCTCCGGGAGGGGACTGCTTCAGGGGGCTCCAAGAACAGGATTAAGAAAGACATTAGAATAGGAACGTGGAACGTACGAACATTATACCAAACGGGCGCTCTTCAAGTGGCGGTACGCGAGACCGAGAAGTACGAGCTAGACATATTAACGATACAGGAAGTTCGGCGGGAGGATGAAGATAGCATCCCACAGTGCAAGTACACTTTCTACTACGGTGGAACACAGTTCAGAATATAGAGTTCGTAAACGAAAGACTATCGTATGTTACGATACGTAGTCGATGGGGTAACACGGTTTTATTAAACGTCTATGCTCCGACCCAGGTGGCTACTGATAACGACAAAGATATATTCTACGATGAGCTAGAAAAACTGTTTGACCGAATGCCGAAGTAAATTCGAAAGTTGTGTTGGGTGATTTCAATGCAAAGGTAGGGATGGAAGAAAAATATAGACCTACTATAGACAAATACAGCCTTCACAAAAAGACCAACAACAATGGAGAAAGACTGA
>JAGDQP010015455.1:0-10115 GCA_022664845.1 Lepisma saccharinum
TTATCGCCCATACAATTAATTTAAATCTTATCTTGTGCATTACAAGGAGATAGCTACTGATCGCACCTGCTTTTGCGGCCCTTATTTTTGCGTTTTTTAGAGACCATTTCCCCCTTCAAACTGTTTTACCGCACTAACGAAAAAAAAAACGTGTTTCGTCGTTTAATGTGTTCTAGTCAACCTGTGCATTTGAAGGAAGTTTACGTTGGAGAGTCAATAACCTTCCGTGTGAGACAAACACTTAAGGGAGAAATTCACTCAATTTCTCTAACAATGTTTTGTCGTGCAATAACCGATATTCCATGACATTTTCGCTTAGGATGTAAACAGTGAGTATTTTGAAGTGATAAAGTAAATATGAATTACAATTTCGTGTAATTTGAATGTTTTGCTTCTAAATGCCTCTATTCTACCCCCAGTGACTGAAACACTGTTAGCACGCCATCACAGCATACGTTGTCAGAACAACGTATAGGTACCTTTCTGACTCTCCCCGTACAGTAACCTATGTTAGACTTTAGTGTAAACAAGCCTCTATAACTTCGTTTGTGTTATTGAAACTGCCATTTGGAATTTATATTTTGATTCTCGTTGTAATAATGAAGTTTCATATTTCCTATGGATATATGAGCAGAAATCTTAGTATGTAAGTCATACTCATAATACACAATGGAAATCAAATTCTAAAAAGGTGCAGTTAGGTTATCTGGATTTGTCTTTTTATCTTGCTCAAATTACTTACCTATTTACTTACTCTATACTAAATTGATCGAATAGGAAGCTACGATCTAAGGCTATCACAAATCTGAGGGATGGAATCCCTCAACGAACACTCTTCTGAACAAAGAGATGGAGAAAGTAGCGACCAGAGCCCAATTCTAGGTACCGTTACAGGGTTTTGTGTATTAAGGATGAAAAATGCCGGTGCTAACACGAAAAGAAAATAGCAAGATTAGAGTAAGTAAAGAGCAATAAACTTACCTCGAAGGACCTATCGCTTGCAGCAAGATACAAACGATGATAAGGGAAACGGTTGTAGTTCTATTCGACTAGTTAGCACTACTGAGAATGTCTTGATTAACACTATGTAAAATAACGTACTATCAATGTAAGATTACGATTTATATAAAAAGAGATAGAGGTTCGAACAACA
Source organism: Lepisma saccharinum (assembly GCA_022664845.1). Lineage (NCBI taxonomy): Eukaryota > Metazoa > Arthropoda > Insecta > Zygentoma > Lepismatidae > Lepisma > Lepisma saccharinum. Next base: position 1,154 of record JAGDQP010015455.1, read on the forward strand.
TGAGAAATTCTTAGTTTTTTCCTCTAACGTTGGAAAGAAAGAAATACTTTGATCTTTAAAAGATATTTTGCTTACGTCGCAATATAGCGTTAACCCAATGGATACCAGAATTACTGTTATTTCTTAAAACGTGGACGAGGTGGGATGTAGCAGTAAGATAACGAATAGGAATTTCCCTCTCCAAGGCAAGGATTTCTGTCTTAGCAGTAGCAGAGAAGTTCCCATCAGGAGCTAACTACTGGAGAATTTACTTCTCCGGGTTTCCCGTCCATTTATCTGCATAGTCGTTATGCACAATAACCCTAGATATGCATGAACGATGAGTCCCTCTGATGGACAACACAGAGAAAGAGAAGCCTGTAAGGGAAGGAACAGAACAGAGGCCTTCATATTCAGAGAGGAAAGGCCTCTATGTTTGCTTAGGGATTAGGAAACCCGGGAGCCTTAGGCGAACACACATACACTCATCTACTACTCTTCACCTCCTCAGCTTCCTCTAACTACCTCTACTTTCCAGTAGAAGCACTACTAGGTCTTCTATTCAGGAACGGTGGCCACAGTCCACCCTCTCAATCCACCCCTTCAAACCTCAACCCCTAGGACCGGCCACCCCCTTCAACCCTCTTATCCCACATCGTTGGTTCGTCCTCTTAGATTTTCTCTTTCTCTTTGGGTCGCTTCTAGGAAAAGGAGTAGGGGGGTTCGCGGCAGAAGACTCCCCCTGAATAGGGTTCATCAGATGAGATTATGCCTGCCAGCCGAAGAGGGGTATGGCAGTTCACCCAGTTAAGGCATAAAGTACGTGGCTACAGTGCCGGGAGATGAGGTCCCTTACTCCGCCCGTAATTACGAAAAGGGGAAGAAGGGGGAAATTAAGCACCGACGCAGCCGTCGGAAAAGAGGGTGGAGAAGGAGATGGTGAGAGCTAAGAGAGAGAAGGACCCTGGAAGCCTTCAAGCCTAGAAAACAATGTTGCCAGCTCACGTTGGAAGAAATGTAACTAAATAGTTATAAAAATCAGTGCAACGTCTCTCAAGTTAGCCATGATTGTTCCGCAAGATATCTTTAAGGAGGGAACAGAAGCAAGACTAAATGTAAGGATATATTATTCTTAAATACGTTTTAAGCTATGAGGTTTTACAGTACACTCAAAATAATAGTTACTAGTCTCTGGAAGAAGTTTCAAATACCGAAAGCTAATAAAATCTAGATATACTGAACTGATATATGCATAGCTTTGTGCTAGAACTGACTAAACGCCACAGCCAATAAGGACGTGATTATTATTACACAAAATTGTTATCTCGCCCTTATTAACTATGATGCTTAGGAATCTGTGTCACTTAACCATATACTACAAGTAGAATATACGTCAATTTTCCTTATGTGTAGAATATAATCTCGGTATTACCATATTGCACATTTGCTTATACTTAGGAACTCGTGACACTGACCAATCTCTACGAGTTGAAGTGTGCATAACTTAAATTAGAAGTCATAGACTTCTATAGAAGTCATAAATTAGAAGTCATTATGCATAGACTTCTACGAAACTGTGATTTAAATGCGTGTTAAAGAAACTATGATTAGATTTTACCCAGTACAACGTGGTTGCTTTAGGCACAACAGATTGTGCAACGTTCTATAATATGTGTATTTAAAGATCTCCAATGAACTGGTTGGTGAATTTCGTGTGGTAAGGTTAACAATGGTATTTTATCAATGAAATAAAAAATGTTCCATATAAGTTTCTGAAGGCTTATAGTTTACATATTTTCTTAAGAAATGTCTTTTGACTTAGCGCACGAGAAATGATCTATCTGACCCGAAACTAAAAAGCAAGTCTTATTTTGAACTATATTTATGGGCTAAACTGAAAGCTATGAGCTAATCCTGTCACACAGTCGCCGACGTTCACTGTTCGGGCGCCATATTTAGGGACAAATGGTAACCAGGACCTTTGTTTAAGCGCCATACCGGAATTCATCATGTAAAACTAAACGGAAACCTTAAAAAAACTTCACTCAGTATGTCCGGCAGCAGAATTACAACCTACGTGTCTACCCAGTACCGATCCAGAGCCCTAACAGTAAACAGTACATAATACGTCAAGAGAAACCAATCAGGATTGTTCTTTTGTAACTAAGTAGTGTAGTGGTACTTAATATGTAGTAACGAACTAATAGCCTATATAATCCCTTGTTTAGAAGAATATTCTTTTATTTCTCATTGTCACTAGCTTTCCCTAAAGTTTTTTTCTCTCAGTCCTACTAGGTGAATGGGTGCAATGTTCCTAGAATAATAGCCTGGTCTCTACGTCCTCTATGAACTTGTGCGGACATTGCGCTCAGCGACGGACACTATTCCTCAAATTAGACATGGGTTTAGCTTGTAAATGTTCGTAAAGGCTCAGAAATGTTAAATAAGTTCTACTGTTTTAATTGCTTTCTACGCAGTAAAGAGTACACTTTCTTCACTTTTAAGTGGACCCAAAAGTGGTTCTGGTCCCTCTTTTAATTTCACTTTCCCTGTCTGTCTGCCTCTCTACACAATCCCCCGTCTGTATGACTGACTATTCGATTATCCGTCTGTCTGCCCCTTTGTAAAGAAAGCAACCGCCTCAACCAAAGCAGAAAGGGGGAAACTAATTTTAGATTTAATATAATCGATCTCAATATTTCCCGCCGCTTTTAATTTGGTAATTCTAAAACTGACAGGTTCTGTTTATTTGTTTAGCATTCTTCATTCTAGGAACTCACGGTAGCGGGTTAATGGGAACAGGCAGAGAGAAATGGATTTCAGATTTGAACTCAGTAACCCCGATTTACAGATGTTTCTTAATCTGCTAACTTTGAAAGTTTAATGTTTGAAATAATCATCAAGAAACATAAATGAACAAGAATTTAAAATTTACCTTTTAGGAACACACGGTAATCTTGATGCACTTCTTGTTATACATTGATTACAATATTTGAACACAAAATGGCGTTTAAGAAAAGACGTGTGCAAAACTTAAAATGTGTGGTGATTCAATGTTTACAATGCGCATGTTGGGTAAAAAGTAATGCGTTGTTTTGAAAGGACATAATACTATGAATGAACTCTAAACAGAAACTTGAAAAAAGATATTTAGAAGTAGTAAAAAAATTAAAAGAAAAATGAAGAAATAGTGAGGTAAAGAAGATGATGAGAAAGAAGTTAAGGGTACATTTCTTCTTATGATGCAGGTAACAAGTGGCTATTAACTACGTCATTTCGAGTTTCACTTGTTTCTTAATCAGATGCGAACGACGTGATTTTGGGCGAGTTATATTCTTTTTAAACGCCCTGGATATGAGCCCGAAAACAAGTTTATGTCAGGAGAAGAAATCTTCTTTAAAACCTTCTTCTACCAACAGAGTACAGAACAGAACATGTCTTCTATGCAATCGTGATCGTCATTGGCACTCATCATCACCATATAATCTTATTCTTGTTCTAAGGTTGGCGTTTCATTTTCGTCAACTACTGTCTTCTTCTCTTGTGATACCTTTTTCTTCTCCTTTCTTCAATCTTCCTTCTTGTTCTTCTTGTATCTCCTCCTCTTTTGCCATTATCTCCTACCTTCCTCATCCTACTTTCCGACCCTTTTTGCTCTCTCTCCTACTCCCATCCACGCCCGTCGTGGAGGCAAATGAAACCACGGACCTTCAGCTCAAATTTCCCCAAAACAGTGTTGCCATATATTGAATACTTGAGCCGAAAAAAAAAGGTTTATTAAAAAATGAACTTGACATGAAGACCCATTTTAATTGTAGCACTAAATTCTTGAAATCTTGAAGAGTTACCTCTCTTCATCGTAGTTTCGCTCTCTTAATTATATATCTGTTGTTCCGTTCTAAAGTCGTTAGAACTAAATATATGACCTTAAGTCCCATGCCATGTATATCCAGGGGAATTGCCCCTTCACAATCAAACCTTAGGAGACAATCTCCTGTATATTTACGTAAGAGAGTGACCCGTGTGGCCTTGTTCTAAAAGGGCCAATCTTACGTGTAACGTAATATCATTAAGCCTTCCAGAAGTAAGCCTCCGTTATAATGCAAGTGTGTTTCTGTTGATCTGTTTGTCCATCTGCAAGTTTACATCGTCCACCAATCTGCAAGAAACATTGTATGGCATCTTCATCTGACCAGGGAAGGACTGTATCTAATCCCAAAATTCACATAGAGGGAAATTTTGGCACTTACGTAGTTTTTGCTCGTAAGATTACCTATCATATCCTATCTCCTATACAACCTTCCTAACAACAATGTTATTTTGGGTTGCATACAAGGAAGGATATTGTTGTTTCATTTGACTATTATGTCGTTGTGATCAGGGCAGAAGGGCATAAGTATACTAGATTTCCATACAACTTACGCCTTTATGCCTTGAAAGACACAATATTAAAACACGCTATCATGACACAGTAAGTAATAGTGCAATTTGAATTGATTCATTTCTTGCGTTAACAAATCTAAGACAATTTGGCTCAAACGAAAGAACTGAATTCTTCAAATCTTGCTATTTTTTCCCAAAATCTCTTTTAATTGTAAGCTTATACTAACATATCGATTTGAAGTTTATTATATTTCATTAGAAAAGAAGAAAAAACTTTTACTCTGTAAAAATACATCCCTATCTTGAATTTTATTTTTGTTGTAGTAAAAAACTAGCTAACTTTAGAGGGTTACACCCTCTATTTGGAAAGGGATTTCTGTCCTAATTGAAACAAGTGCTCTTATAAACAATGGATTAAGCTTCTTTATTGGATAACCTATTCATACGGTTTATTTAACTAGAAGGTTAATCTTTACGTATACAAGTTAAATGTTAGCATATTTAAGAAAATATAATTACATATACCTCCAAAGAGTTATAAAAAGTTTATAAAATCATAAACTAAGAAAATTGGTACCTTCTAGGAAAAAGAATACTGGAATTAACTATTTTTCACGTCTAATGCATTCAAATTATATACAAAGATGGTGGGTGTTAAAACAATATAAAAACTACAAAAATATGAATCGATAAAGTAATGAAAAAAAAATATGTTTCTCTGTAACAGTTGTCGGAGACAATTTGAGGGTCACACTAATAATAAAGAAAAAAAAGCTCTTACATCATCCACCATTTTCTTCCTTCTCTCAATTTACTATGAGAAAACTGTTAAAAGAAAGTTAAGGTTAAAAGAAGAAAGAGAGACGTGGAAAAGAAGAAAAGGATAAAGTCATAGAAGATCATTGAAGAGAAATCTGAAGAAAAGAATTGGAAAGAAGAGCGAAGACGTTAAGTGACTCCGAAGATTCTTCAGTAGTCTAGAAAACGGAAGGGAAACCAGCAAAAAAAAGAGAGTCGACAATTAGAAGAAATCAAAAAGAAGAAAATATAGAATAAAAGAAGAAGCAGGTAAGGGGACGAATGGAGTAAACCAATAAAGAGAGAGAGAGAGAAAAAAGAAAAGAATAGTGGTGACGAGGTTGGTCGAAGGTTAGCATAAGATTTGCGAAGAGCTTGAATTGTTTGAATATCAGATGCAGCGAAAAACGTCTTTAACGTACTGACTGATTTGTGTGTTGAATGTGGAGATCTTCTTTCGAATTTTGTGTGTGTATGAGTGGTGTGTCATCTCTGCCTTTCTGCAAATCTACCACAAGAAGAATATAAAAGAAGAAGAGTAATGAAGGTAAAAAAAAGGGGCAAGAAGGAATGGTAGTGGAGAATCCTTTAGAGAAGTCACATCTTCAGTGTCATATATATAGATAGTAGAGAAAGGAAATGGGAATATAGGGTGGAAATTGTTAGAAAGTGCGGTCTCTGGTTAGGGGGAAACTGTGGGTGAAGAGCACTGATTCCAATATATGCATATATATATGTCTAACCGTTAGACTAAGATAGACGTGAAGGAAAGTTGAAGAGGTCACTTCGTTTGGTTAGTTAAGTTAAAACTACCGAAGGCTTCCACACTCTCTCCCTCTTTGCAGTCTCCAGTTCTCTTTTACTTCGTGAATGATTTGTCATCTTTCTTCCAGGCCAGGTACCTTCAAGCTACCAAACTTGTCGGTGTCGTGGTGATGGAAAAGGAATCCTCTTCAAACACAAAGTGATAGTTAGGCCTTCCCCTGTTTTCTTAAGGGGAAGGGGTTGTGGGTAGAAAAAGAGAGATGAGGTGAGCCCGTGAGTAGGCATAAAAGTATGATGGTGATACTGAAGATGTTTCCCGAAAGAAAGACTCCTTCATTTGAATGTACACTTAGACGTAAAGAAAATGGCCGTCAGTAGAATTTCAAAGGTAAGTAGAATTTGCTAGACTTGGCAACACTAAGGCAATATACAATGACAAACAGAACATGTGGATTATTCATTTTAAATTTATTGTAGACTGCTAGTTGTGTATTGGTCAAGTCTGTAACTTTTTAAATTTACATTGGCTAAGTTTATGAATCTACGTGTACAGTGAAATTGTTAATATATATATATAACGATATATCATACAAGTAGCAATTCATTCAATTCAATATTCAGAACATTTTATTTGAAACTGTTGAAAAAATTAGGCCTTTTTATTAGCCGAATAATAACAGTACTTACAAGGTGACGCCCTTTATTTGGGAAATATTGAAAGCGTAGTCGAGTTTACAGAATTGAGAGTACGTTTATCGTCATGAAGCATCTAGTATTTCAGAACAACTTTTTGCGGTTATTAAATTTGAATTTGATGTGGTTTATTGTCTTTAGGCAACTTTGGCTCAGACCGAGATAGCGCAGGGGACTGGATGTTGGACGAAAATAACTAGTTTGAAGATACCATCCTGCATCGAATGGGCGTAACTGAGGAAAAAATATGGAAAAACTTAAGTCAAGATGGGCGGCTTCTAGGAGCGATCCGAGGACTTTCCGATTACTAAACCAACCTTCTACCAACTGAGCAAGAGCCGGTCTAATCTTTAGATAGAGTGGGGATAGAATCCTAATCTTCTCGATAAGAGCCTATTGCCTTAACCCTAGTCTTTCTTAACCTTCATTATGCGAGACCATTTTGCTACGTTACGTGTCACTTCATCACGTTATATGAAATGTGTCACGTGTTACTTCCACAGTATATACATATAATACCCTTCTACAACCCCTACACACATCCCTATATCTCGAGATTAAGAAACCCTGCCTTAAACAACTGAGCAAAGGAGAACAAGCAAAAATCCGTAACCTTCCTTGCTATAATACTGAAGAAAATTGATGCGAACGTGAGTAAACCTGATTGTATCCGAAAATATTGTGAACAAAACGTGTATTTAAAAAAGGGAAGCTTATATTTAAAAAAGAATGTATTTACAAAGGAGTCATATTACAAAATAGTGTATTTAAAAAGGAATCGTATTTAAAACGGATGTATTTAATAAAAAAGGAATCGTAATTTAAAAATATGTATTTAAAACGGGATCGCATTTTAGAAAGAATGTATTGTAAAAAGGAATCATAATTAAAAAAGAATGTATTTATAAAAGGAATCGTATTAAAAGAATGTGTTTAAAAATGGAATCGTAAAATAAGAAATTCGCAACAAATTGTTCAAAATTCACATGTAGAAAAACATGATAAATTTCGGACACTTCTCGAACACATGCTTACAGTTCTTGTGCACAAAAGTAACACCATTACACACACATTATGTACAAAACTGTACAAAAACTTTAAAGTCTATTTTTATAGCAAAATCAGAAGGTATAAACGTTACAGGAGCTGTTTTAAGCAACCACGGTAGTAGAGAGCCAAACCGTTCAAAAGAATAAGTAAAAGGAAAAAAATGCTATCGTAGAAAAATCGACGTCCGTTACTAATCGATATCACCCACTTATTGGTGAATGTGGAGTTGCGATATATCGATCAAAAGACTCTGACACCCCGTCTTTTTCCCTTCGCAGCTATAGTGGAAAAGAAAAGTAAAACTGGCTGATGAAAAGCTCCTGAGGATACTAGGAAGAGCAAGCGAGAGAGGTAGACAGAGAGAAAGAGAGAGATAGAGAAGAAGAAAAAGAAAGATTTCTCCAAAAAACGTGCGTTTGGCTCGCCTTATTGCTTTCTAATGAATTTGTTCTATCTCAAGAAACAAAATATGGTCAAATGTTTTAATGTGTATGATAAGAAAGGGTGTCAAACACACACATGTACATTTATACTTTGTGTATATTGTTTAATGTTGTACAGTGAACTACAAAAGTAAATAGAGGTTGAATCGTAAGAAATAAAAAACCTTTTTCCCCCAGGAGAATTGTTTCACTGTACACCCCCTAAAATTTAGACAATCAACATGACAGTACAAACATGCGACAAAACATGGCATGTCATCATATTCCTCCACGTGGAGCAAGAAACGTTAAGAAATTGAGAACCACGAGATAGATAGGCACAAATTTCATTCACGTTAAATTCTACGAGATAGGAATTAATGCAAAGAAAAGTAAAGTAATAATATGGACATCATGTAGAAATCGTCATTATGCAGTACAACAAAACTTGTCTTGTACAAAACACACAAACACACACACGTACACACACACACACAGAGAGAGAGAGAATGAGAATGGTGGAAAACATAGAAATAAATAAAATTTTAACGTTTAAGGATACACAGTCTGCATCTTTCCCCCTGCTCCCTCTCTCTGTCTTTTGTTTTTCTCCCTTTATGGGATAAATCTCTTTAGGTAGCAATTACGAACACCATCTACAGCGCTTAATTCATTGAAGAAAATAATTTGAAATCCAAGTGGGAAATCAAACCAAGAACCTTGAGAATGAGAGTCTCACACGCTGACCACTTAACTACACAGGCCATAACAAATGTGTTGTTAAATCAGCAGATAAACTCAGTACTGTCAGAGAGTTACCCCCGATTCCATTTTAAGTTTGAATTTTATCTACGGTCTTTAGGCACCTATGG
>JAGDQP010015455.1:15115-42700 GCA_022664845.1 Lepisma saccharinum
ATCGACGAAAGATGAAAGAAAGCAATTATTAATAACAAATATGAACATATAGAAATGTATTTTGAAACAAAAAAACCAACAAGAAAATCACTTGCACCAGCCGAGATTTGAACCCCGGTTCTTTCACTAAACAAGCCAACCACTTACCCACGGCCGGAGCTTGCATCCGAAGATTTCGAGGTTGTATTTACACTACACGTGTGTTACGTAACAATGCTACGAGATGTCATTCGCGCGTGGATTACTGGTGCTACCAGTTCCTTCAAAAACTAGGACTCGTTTCGTAGATTTATGAAACCACTCTTTTAATCCTGGATTAATCCGAGATATATATGTTGGTGCAACAGTAAGTTATCAAGAGTGTGGGTTAATTCATGCTTAATCTTGATCTACAGATCAAATGTTTTTATGGAACCAGAACTATGAAGCTGAGTCATAGATGCCTAAAGGCCGTATATAAAACTCAAACTTCAAATGGAATCGGGGGTAACTTACTGACAGTATCGAGTTTAATGGTTGATTTAACAACACATTTGTTATGGCCTGTGTAGCTAAGTGGTCAGCGTGTGAGACTCTCATTCTCAAGGTTCTTGGTTTGATTTCCCACCTGGATTTCAAATTATTTTCTGTAAATGATGTACGCGATTGCTACCTAAAGAGATTTATCCCACAAAGGGAGAAAAAAAGACAGCGAGGGGGCAGGGAAAAGATGCAGACTATGTATGTTGCACTGCATAATGACGATCTCTACATGATGTTCATATTGTTACTTTTCTATTCTTTGCATTAATTCCTGTCTCGTAGAACTTAACGTGCATGAAATATCTGCCTATCTATCTCGTGGTTCTCTAAGTGATGCTCAACTGCTCAACCTTTCTTGCCCCAAATGGAGGAATATGCTAATATGGTGGCATGCTATATTTTGCCGTATGATTGTACTGTTATGTTGGATGTCTAACTATTAGGAGTACAGTGAAACAATTCTCCTGGAGGGAAAAGGTATTATTTCCTATAACTCAAACCTCCATTTACTTTTATCGTTCACTGCACTTTATATTCCCACATAGCAATTTTGACCTGACTCAGAAGAGAATCAAGCTTACTTTGACAAATGGGACAACTTTTGCAAGCTTAGCAAATCAAGCCACAAAAGTTTTAAACAAGGTTGAATCAAGCAGTCTAGTTTTCAAGAATCAAGTCTAGTTTAGATAGCCTTAAAAAAACAAGAAAAAAAAAATAATGTGCTCTTTAAAAAAGAACGGTGCACTGGGGGGAAAAGATCCGAGGACCACTGCCACACCAATCGGATCCTGTAGTCGCCAGACCATATAATCACACGTTGTAGCTCGCTTTGCAAGCGCTATTTATACTTAGTTCATTAGATCGCAAGAGGCGACTGTAGTAAACGGGTATTACACGGCGAAGACTAGCTTATAGCGAAAGAGTTCTGGCATGCCATAAGAGTTTGGCGCACTTAGACCAGAGCAGAAGTGCAAGGAAATAAAATTCAAAGAAATTTTAAAGTTGAAAAGCTTCCTCGCATGACCGGCTTTTCCAAAAAGCTTGAATTGAATTGTTTAGGCCTTTAGGCAACTTTGCCTCAGGACGGATGGGTGATGATACGATGTTTAATGGAATGAAGAAAGTGGGAGGAAACTGGAGAAACCTGAGAAATCTCACGCATACAGTGTTTGTTTACCACAAAGCCCATATGGCATGAGCTGGGATCGAACTGACGACGCCAAGTTCCAGAGGTGAACGCTCTACCGTTGAGTCACCGTGGCCCCGACCCTAACAAGCTCAAATTAAGTTAGTTCTAACAAACAAGTCATTTATGTTGTTCCAACAAGTTTTTCTCATGCTTGTGTATTAAGTTCAGCACAACATCAAGTTTGACTCCAGTAAGGCAGGTGACGTCGGCCCGACGAGCGAGAAGACGTCGTGTTTTGAAATATCCCAACAAGAAGCCGACGTCGGTGAGCGGTAGTCTGGCAGGGTATAGCCCCTATGCCGGCAAGTCGGTGGATCGACGGCGACCCGGAGAATGACCCGAGGACCAAACACCATTTATGGGTCGGCGCCGATCTTCTCCCAACTATTTCCTGATTACTAGTCGGGGCTCTGACGGCGCGGGCGGTCCGAACAAAATTTCCGTTTTGTTCCGCGTTTGGCTTGCTGGGACAAGCTGAAAGCAAGGGACTGACAACCTTACTGCCAGCTGGCATGTTACCTGGGATACCTTCTAAAAGACTGAATAAAATTAATTGAAATTGGTAGAACGATAGGAAAAATTAAAGAGTTTTATTCGCGACATTTATAGCGTTGAATTATGAAAATTCTTATAACTAAATTAACATTTCCCTAATTCTTTAAGCACACATAATTTCTGTGCATATATCTAAATAAGTTAAACGTGATTTTCAAATCTGAATTCGCTATTGGTTTATTATTGCCATTACTGGCAAACTATGTAATCTTATCCAATTTAGTAAATTTACGATCTTTGAATCTATTTTCTAATTTTATTTGATTTGACGTGATTTGTTTAATGACTTACAAGATTAAGTCCCATTTACAAGTGACACTGACAATCGGCATGGTGAACCGATTATAGTTTGCCATGCCATCCATCGGATGAAAAATACGTCATAAGGACTGGACTTACAGTCGACTTGTCCCCAGCTGGAAACGCGGGAATCGAATCCCTGTCCCCTTGATTGCAAGACAGCAAGCGTTATCACTCACCCGCCAAGAAACTAACACAAAGTGGCAGGAGGAATAGAAAAACAGCTTTTAATCTAGAAGATTATATAGATATATGGAGGATATCACAGAAAGACTACTACGGATAAATTGGAATCCTGATAGTTCACTTTCTGAGCGGACATGGACCACATATCTCTAAATTACTAGAACTGAGACTAGTGGATTGCTCGATGTGTGAATGTGGCTAACAGTCGACACCGGAGCACATGGTCCTTGAGTGCAACAATTTTTAGCAAAATCACGAAAATCAGTGAGGGAATCAAATAGTGGAATTCAGGGACTGATTCAAGAACAAATAAATCGTGGACATACTAAGAAGCGAAGAGGAAAGGAACATTTTGGAATGGTTGGCGACTAGGATATCATACCCCTTGCAAAATGAAGTATATTAATAGCAATAAATAGTATGCCGCCAGTGGAAAATTTCATATATCTACCAAACAGACAACGTGAAGACGAGGAACTGTAAATACTGTATTTATGGGAATATTATGAATGAATGAACTGGTACATCTTCGCGAACGCGAGAGGAAATAAACGATTAACTGTCCCCAGAGCCTGTGTTGCCAACCTTTGGTATGGACAACAACGATATCCGCAGCTCTGGATGGCAGAAACAATGACCATACGAGAAATATTCTAAGTAGAAATTGAGATATGCAGAGAATGTGTGAATAGTGTGTGTGCTAGTATGTATAGTGGAGTGCAGTGGAAGCGGTAGAAGAGATGAAGCCAGGACACCGCCCCAATTTTAGGATGTGGAGAAGGAGACTCCAGCGGCCGGCGACTTCTCTTCGATTGCAACCAGATCTCCAATTAGTATTAGTTAGTTTTCTTCAATATTAGAATTAGAATAGTAGTATGAATGAATGAATGTGTGAATGGATGTATCTCGTGGTAAATGTTTTTCCGTGTATATATTCTTTTCTTAATAAAATAAGTTAATAAAAATGGTCATATCATACAATTTCGAAATATTTTTTTTTCTTTGAGAGGGAAAAGCGAATAAAACATCAATCTTATTATATCGTATTAGTGCGATATTGTAAATTTTATACTTTTGTGGTTAGATAATGTTAGCGGTATGCAAGTTAAATTGCATTCTCAATAAGTATAAACGAAGTGGTTAAAATGGTAACCCAGTCGCGCGCACTAGCAGGGTAACCATCCCGGCCGTGAGCTGCGCATGATTGGGACATCAGACATATTACACAGAAATAGATATATGGGAATATTAATATTCATTATTTAGAAGCCTATCCCGGTTCCGAGGAGAACGATACTGGGTTCGATGTACCCTTCAGGTACGCGATCCGAAGCCGGAGCTAATACAGCTAAGAGGTGGGGGTGGAAGGAGGGTCCTCTAAATGAAAAATGGGTCTATAGTACCTAATAGAAGAAGAAGAGAAAGAATAGAAAAACGGGAAAGAAATTTTAAAAAGTTTGTTTCAGAAATAGCGGGAGTTAGCGACACTTGTATTCACCATACCCCTGCAAAAACACACAAACATATACTTTGGACATTAGTGTCAAATATATCCAAAACTCAGAAACATCGGTGCAATACAAGGCAAGAATAATTGAATAACCTAAAATAGCACTTGTATTTTACTAGGATTGAAATGGGGCAATTGACCATCACATTGAAAGCTCTGATCATAGTCCTAATCAAAGTTTATAGAACGCAGATTCCAGCGAGATACCATTTGTGCCCATCCAGCCCAATATGTAGCAGAAAAAAAGGAACAGTTTAAAATGTGTGAAAAAGTTGGAAATTCTTTATTTCGCGGGCAATAAAAGCCAGTAAGAGCACGCTGATAAAAATTATATCATCAGCAATTACGATCCTTCTCTATCATTTGAGACCATAATTATGCTTCTATGTCACTTTTCGAGGGGGGGGGGTCAACCCCCAGAAAAGTGGAGGAGGGAAAACAGGAAAAAATCAAAGTTTTCTTTTCCATCACTCCTCCGTCGGACTACCGAGATGCATGAAACGCATATTGGCGGAAAGCTTTATCCTTCAAGAACATGAAGACACCTATATCATCGTTCTAGCTGAATTAGAAGTTGAGATTCTGCATCCTTGGTCATTTAAAGGCACAATGATTTCTATTCCGGCTTTCGTGACATGGACACCGCTTTTATTTTATTTAAGTATTTTCCCCCAATTATCTTTACGATATTGTTCCCCACCATAAAATTCACAATCCTACACCCACAGATTCATACCTGGGACCGCCCAACATTTCAGAAGAACATTAACTAACCTCAAAAACAGAAAGCAAAAACGAATAGAGAACTAGTATGAAATTTTGTGATAGAAGCAATGAAAAGTCACATGTTTACCCTAAACTGACATAGAGCCAATATTTCTAGACTGAACTCCGAATTTTAACGCATCCTGTACATATTTGACAACGTAGGACTTGGAATTTACCATAACCTCTTTTTTGCAAACATCTTTTATCTTTAGAGAAAACGTAACTGTGAACTTGAGCACATTTAAAGAGAGAAAGAGGGAAGGGTTTAGAGGGCGGGAGGGAGAAAGTTAAAATCTAACACAGCTGTCTCTTTCTCTCTCTTTGTAGTTAACAAGAGAGACATCTTGATGAAGTCTTTTCCAAAAATGACTGTACTGCCATCTGTGAAGTCTCAACTCACTCACTCTCTCTTTTACTCATTCACTTTACCTTTAAACTACACACACAGCAAGCAAAGCACAGCCACTGAGGAGGCCCACAAGTCGTCGTCTTCTTGCGTCCCTATTACCTGATGCAAATCAGCCTGATTTTAATTTTCCGTGTATTAAAATCCAGCGCAGCTGACGGTTTTCGAATTGGGGAGAATATCTGTGGTGGGATTTCGAGTTAAAGAAGGAAAAATGCAGGTAGAAGAGAGATAGAGACGAAGAGAGCAGAGCAGAGGATTGGGACGAGTAGCAAAAGAAATAATAAGAATAAAAGATTATATATATATATATATGAGCAATTCTGGTAAGTAAATAAAGAAATTAGAACATGCAACGTTCTGTTGCCGGCTGGTACGTTCTCTTGGCGAAATTCAAGCCATGAGCCCTTAAAAAGAGGAGACAGACAGGATTATTTAATGTACGTTTCAAGGAAACGGCCTAAAAATAGTCTGATTTTTCTTTAATAAAAATGAAATCTCTTTATTGGAAAGCAACCTGTGAATTTCTTTTTCATCGCTCACTGGGGTAGGTCCTTCACGGTAAAATGTTGACTTGCTTTTCGATTCTCTGTTGGTTGTCCTCTGTGTATTGGTGTAGAAATTGATTTTATTCCGGGACTCATAAGATTTTGTTTGTTTGTGTGTGTGTGCGTGTGAATTGTGGCCAATACACTTGATTTCCTTTGTTATTTCATGCGGTCAAATTTAGTGATCCAACCATAATGCTGAAATCTCCAGGGATCTTTTTTCTTGTCTTCGTGTGAGGAAATCATCATTCAATTTTCTTATCTTCGTATTTCCAGTAAATCTATATGAATGCAAGAAACAAAATGATAATGTTGTTTGATATCAAAATACGGTACCGTAAAATAGCCTCTCGAAGGGAATAAAAAGTAGCATTAATCATGGTTTCTGCCACTCCCCAAATTCGTAAACACACAACTCTACTTAAAATTTTATAAGGTTAAAAATCGATAGAAACCTTGCAAATTTACTGGAATTCTACTAACATCTCAGTTTTGACTTTGCACCTCCCGAACTTAAAATCCTGGCAGAATCTCCTAAATCAATTGTCCAAGACAAATGCTAATGGAATCTGAAAGGAAAAGAAAGTCAATGTACGAGGATGCAGAAAAAAAAGAGTCAGAAATAAATATCGTGAAGAATCAGTAACAGGGATTCCGCCAGGATTTTCAGTTTGGGGGGTGGCAAGTCAAAATTGGGATTGGGTGTATGTGGCGTTTTCGACGGTTTCTATCGTTTTTTGACCTTAAAAAAATAAAGTTGGAGGAGCTCTCGAGAATTTGAGAGGGTGACACCTCCAACAGGGGTGTCTGGCGGAATCACTGAGCAGTAATTATTTGTTAATATTTATTATTATTATTATTATTATTATTTTGCTACTCGCTGCTGACTAGCACCCGTCACAGGGTTACGCCCTTTATTTCGGGGTTCGTGTGTATAGTGCCCTAATCGATATAGATTTGTATCTATTTTGGGTTTCATTTCTTCCGTTATTTCAAAACGAAAAGGTTGTATACAGGCTATTGCGTCATTACCCGTTCAGAAGTGGCACCCTTATCTCTCATAATAATACATTTACAGCAAAATAGATTTCAGAAACACATATCTCGCAAAATTCTAGCTCAGAATAACATGTTACACGACCCACTTCCGATTAAATATGGCGGACTTCAAGATGGCGGTCAGAAAAAACATACCCTTCAGCAGGTAGTTTCTTCCACCCATTACTGTGTACGACCATTCCTTTTTTTCCCGCAATTTAAGAGCATAAGGATATTTCCACACTTTTTGATCACTTCCATCGATAGAATTTGACTTTTATATAATCGATATCTCCGAAAGTAATTGCGCTCGAGTGGTCAAATTTTGCATGCGCACTTACGTTAATATTCTAAATAGGACGGAAGAAAAAACATGCTTAATTCTTTTCTGCCCCATCAGTATCTTTTTTGTTAGTTTATGCTATTAAATTATTTTTGTTTGATTGGCGAAAATTGCTTTTTCTAGTTTTGCAAAGTACACATTTGGAATGCTAGGTTTCAAACATTATACTTTTTATTTTACTATTACTTTTTATGCTTATCTTCTAGATTTTCCCTGTATTTCTTTTATTGTATTTTCTGCAAATAACAAATAAGTTTTTATCAATGTTGTGAATTTCACTGGCTGTGATTAAAGTTAATTTTATATTATCAACATGTTCAATGAGTATTTTGATAAAAAAAAACATTAATGCTGCATCCCGACCTGAGTGGTTATGTGGACTAGGGAGCTGGGACCACGTCCACGAGACCATGGGATGAAGTTTCACCTGGGGCTGAATGTTTGTGGGATTAACAGCGTTCCACTCGTATCGTTGAGTTGAGCCGAAAACTATAAAACAGCGCATACAATTTAAAGGTTTTCTAATTTTCATTAAAGCTTACTACAAACTTGCTTTGAAATAATTATGATATCATTACTCTATGGAGGCACTTATTATAATTAATATGAAAAGTATAGAGTTTTGGACAATTGCATTTTTGTAAGAGGGAATTAAGTTAATATTTTAAAAATGTCTTTCTATATTCTATTTCCAAAACTGAATAGTTTCTGTGTTATTGATATTTTAATGTAGCGCAAACCTTGCGCGCGTCACCTGCGGGGGGACTATTTTACATGATAATATGAAAATTATATGTTTTAGGACAATAAGAATTCTCAAAGAAAATGTTTAAAACATTTTAAATATTTCTTGCCATATTAGTTTCTTTCCGACAATGCTTAGTTTTCGTGTTATTGGCATTTTAGTGCAGTCTGAACAATTGCACGAGACGCATACAGCGACATTTTGTGTAATGACGTCATACGGTTACAAGACCCCTCTAGTGTGTTCATATATCAGGATTTACTGATCAAGCTTCCCTGAAAGTGGCATGTTGGTGTAATGTTTTGCATAATTCAACCTAATTTTTGGTGCTTAGCTAGTAGGCTACAGTCAACGAAGGAATCACGTCAATCGTAACTCGAAAGTAGTTAATGTTCCTTTGGTTTGAATTTGACTTTATGTATGGCCTTTAGGCATCTATGGCTAAGACCGTGATTAGTAGGGGAAAGGATGCGGGAAGTCAACCAGGATCGAAGTTGAAGGTGTCATCTCTGCAGTTGTCTGGTGTGACTGTAAGGAAATCCTGAAAAAAACCTGCCAGGATGGTTGACATTTGGTATCGAACGGAGGACCTCTCAAATGTGAAGCCTATCTCTATCAACTCTGATTTGACTGCTCGGTAGTTCCTCTGATTTCATAGGCAGGATGAATCAATCGATCCAAATATCAGAAAACTACTGTCCTATCGAATTCTACTGAGTTAACACTCATAGTAATTACTCTTAAACAATTTGAGTATGTATTGTACTTTACTACAGCTGCAACCGTTCCAATATTCAAGATTCAAATATTTCGATATACCTGAAACAATCGAATATTATTCGAAATTCAAAATTTTCAGTCGAATATTATTCGATATCCGGAATTCGAATATTTCGAAATAATCTTCGTAGCACTACGATAAGCCTCCAATATTCGTTTTAGTTTCTAAAAATCAATTTAAATATTTAATTATCAAATAAAAAAAATTAATAATAGTGCAATTTTATTCGCTAAAAAGTGGCCATATTTAAGCTTATATAGATTCTATCTATGCTTGTGTTTCTGTGTCTATGTACGTATATGTATCTGTGTGTGTGAGTGAGTGAGAGAGAGAATGATGGGAACAGGAGGCCTAAACGTCACGAAGCGAAGGCGGATGGGATCAAGAATGAGCGACATCTCAGCTTAGTCTGACGAAGTGGCGGCTTTGGGCCAGAGTGACACCTCCTTCTCTCTACCCTTCTCCGTTCTTTTTTAGCCCCATTTTACCCCTACCTACCCTTTTCTTCTTCTTCGGCACGGTCTGATCTGATCTTCTGTTTTCCCTCATGAATAATTATCCAGCAGCTCCCGTTCGTTGTCTTCTTCTTCATCTTCTTCTCGGTAGACTTCGTCTTGTTCTATTTTTCCCCCGCTGCGTCCAATCGACAGAACTAGCTTTGTAGAGAAGCTACACAAGACGGAATGGCGGGCGAGGGAGGATAAAGGGTAAAGAACTACTCATTGGTACGTTGAGGATACACAAAGGATACCTCCTCATATATTGTAATCGATGTGCGTACTTTATAATAACGTTATTCCCTTCAGATTACAAGTTTTCCCCTCTCCTCTTACTCTATTTTGCCGATGGGATAATTTTTAAATTATATGTTAATAAAGAATATTAGAGTTCTATCCGCACTGGATAAGACAATACTTTGTCTTCATACTCATACCGAATATTATAAACTCACCTGACCAGTCGATCACTCCATTTGAAGGCTCTTCAGTTTTAATGTACTGTAGATTAACATGATGTTTTCTCTATGGTATGCATTGTTAACTCTAAAGCAAATGCGAACATAACGTACGTATTATTTCAATTCATTGTCTAAAACAATGAGGGCGGACTTTAGTATTACCACGGAGCATCCGTCAATGACAATATGTGAGGTTAGGTTATATTATAGCTGTTCAAAGCTTAACTAAAAGCAAATGATTTTAAATTGTCTTTAATTAGCCTTGATTTTAGGTTAGGTTAGATTAAGTGATACCAGGTCATTATGATATCCAGAGAAGTATCTAAAATTTTATCCAATGAGTGATCGGTGATGGAAATACTTTGTCTGTAGATTTTTTTTTATCTCAAATGTGAAGCTTCGTTATTCCGCCATTTTGTTCACCAGTACGCGTTACGTCGTCTCATCACACATAAACGTTGATAGCCAAATTACGATTAGGCCCACTCTTCGCTTTGCATAACATGATTAGGCCAAACTGCAGGCACTGATTTTTTATGAAGCACTTTAAACTAAAAACAACACAATAAGGACGATGGAGTAAAGACGAGCTATTTAACTGCTAAGACTGGAACATGACTAGATTGTGCTGCCGTAAGTCGTTTTTATCTTTTTACCACTGTGACGTCACCTTGACGTCAATAATACCAGAAGTATATGTCGTCTACAGTTATGTTGTGGTCAGGCTGGACCTACCAAGATGTCTACATGTAAAGGGATAACCAACATGGCGTTGTAGCGTGTTGTGTCCCCTAACATGACCATTATATTATATTTTCCCGTGAATTTCTTGTATTTTCTAAAGCTAACAATTAATTACATACTCACATGCTTCAAGAAACTACACATTTGAGAACTCAGCGAGACAAATCAACCACAAGAAAATACGTGAAAACAGTAGTTAAAATCCACTTTTGGAAGATTAAAATCATTCCCATGCAAATAATCGCAACGAACATCCAAGATGGCGGCTGTGATTTGTATTCTTAACCCCTGAATGTTTCCAAGTATTTGTTGTTCATCTTTGTTTTGGTAACGCTGCAATATAATATGGGTGTTGTGTGCTGTATATGTAACTTATTACTAAATAATTAATTAAGTAAATAAATAAATGAATGAATAATGTGATTTCTCGGTGTCGTTTGCTTCGATTATAAACTCTATTTCATAGTGAAAATTAAAAATAAAACGCAAATAACCTTGATTAATGATATAGACATTGAGGGTGGTCAATTATACCAATATAGCTTAAATGAAAAATGCTTCGTTTTCTAGCGTTATAATTATTCGGTAAAGTACCTGTGTTTGAAAAGAATCTTCTGTGTTTTTCAATTACAAAGAGCAGAAAATAGAAATAAACATATAAACAAAATAAGTAAGTGAAAGATACAAACAAAAAGAAAGTAAGAAACTAAAAGCAAGATAGAGCGATATAAGCAAACAAAGTTAAAAAGAGAATTAAACTAAAATAGAATGAAAGAAATAGAAATCAAGGTAGGAAGTGAAGAGAAAAAGAGAGAAAAAGACAAGAGAGAAATAAAGACACATTAAAGAAAATAAAGAATGGGCGAAAAGCAATCTAAAGAAATCTACGGAAGAATCAAATAAAAATTGAAGATGGAAAGGAACAAGGAGAAACGAACAAAAAGAAGGCAAGAAAGCGAAACCAAAACAAAGAAGTGCAAGGAAGAATAGAAGAGAGAGAAGGCACTCTAAAGAACGAAACAAAACAAAGAAGCAAATAAAAGCAGAAATAAGAAAGAATGGGTAAAAATAAATAAAAGCTGAGTAATATTGACGTTATATCCTAAACTTGTACAGAGAAGTTTCCACACGAAATTAGAACTATATCAATAATGCAAGTAAGACTCTTTGACCTTACGGACTTGAGACAGGGCTATTGAAAGTCCAGATCAGACCCAAATGGAACTTTTAAAGAACAATGGATTCATTCGTGTGTAAAAATGTTACATCCACGATGTTAATGGCAATCTAATACGTGAAGAGAATATAAAAAAAAGCAACAACAAAACACTGCGCATGAGCAACAGAACATTCTTTATTACCCGTGACTTATATGAAGGAACTTTTCTTATTTTCTTCAATGAAATAAAAGAAAAAATGAGTTGGCAATACTGTGCTTTTTCATCCAGTAGGATTTGGCCCTTGTCATTCGGAGAAGTCCCTAGTAATCTTGTCACAACATCGAAAAGAAAATTTTCTTCAGGTACTTGTATATTTCTCTTCTACTCCCTTCTCTTAGTTCTTCATATAACATTTCCTTTTCTACAGTCTACTAGATTTTTTCCTCTCCCCTTTGTGCCTCTTCAATTTCTTTGTCGGATTCTTCTTTATTGTACTTTTGTACTGCTTTTTTTCTTCTCTCTCCTGTTCTTTTGGTAAGAAGACCATTCTGAATAAGAGGTCCTCAAAACTGCTAAAGGCAAGGAAAAGAGGTCGAGGGCGTTAGAATGAACTTGGAGGGAGAGGAAAGGCCACGATGTTTTTACTGCTAGTGGTAGTATTAGTAGTAGTATGAGATGCGAAAAGCATATAGAAGCAGCTTGAACCAAGGGGCTTTACCTTATCCAGCAATATGTCTTGTTTGCATTTTTACTGCCCATTTCAACGCAGGTGAAAGTACTTTCATAGGGTGTTGAATGGACCTGGAGCTCAAGAGGAGAATCCAAAACTTAGGCCCCTTTTTGCGAAGATTCTCTTCTACTCGACTACAAACACTATGTCTTCTTCTTCTTTCTCATCTTGGAACGTGCCGTATGGCATTAGTTGGCCCAAGTGCATGTCGGGAGTTTTCTGGAGTTGTATGTATAAGTTCCTCTTTTTCTCTTCTCTTGCTTGGTCTTTTGCCCTCCCAAGAAAGCTTGAAAGTTGTAAAGGTATATACCGTAGAGCTGGACTTAAATGGTTACTTGCACGGGGACAATCTCTCTGTTCTAAATTGGTTGCCCCGTTTTTCGTCCCTGTTTTTTTTCTCCAAACTAATCGATTTTTTTTGTTTTTGTATTATTTCACATAGTTCCTTTCTTTTCTCCAATTCCTTCATTACATTTCCTCTTTTTTGAATGTGAATATGCCACAGGGACAAGGTTTCCTAAGCTTTTGTAAGACATATGAGCCCCTAAGAAATTCGGGGTTTCGAGGGTGAAGACTACGTCAACATTACACATATACTAACATACCTTTCAGTTCATTTTAAGCAATCAACGTGAAATTTTACACTCATGAAACACACATTTCAGGTTATTTACAGCCTCTTATTGCACTGTCATAAGTCATACAGTATTTCCAACCCAACATAAAATTATTTTAAGCAGTTCTTTTCCACTTATATCCCCCAAAAGTTGCAACACTGCTTGAAGTGAGTGATAGTATATGTTTGACTTAGTGTTCATTTTAAATATGTAAAATCCTGACGTATTATCATCTGAAAAATATATATTCAGTTGGCAACTCTGTGTTACTTCTGACACTCCAGTGACAGGATGTAGATAACCTGTATTATTTGTATCTTGGCTGAAAAGTTTCACGTTGGTTGACTAAACGAATGTGAAAATAGTTAGATAATTGTGTGCAGGGGAACTTCGGGTATTATGAAATAGTTCTGTAACGACAAAGACTTTTTTCTTTTATTTTAAGTCAATATCTCTGTCTTTATATTTAAAAGGTACACGAAAAGAACAATTAAAGTCGATTTTTGAAAACTGTCAGGAAACACACATTTAAAAGTGTAAGCTTTTGAATGTTAATTTACTTTTGGCCTTTAGGCATCTTTTCAGTCTAAGCTAATGATGCCTAAAGGCCAGAAATAAATTCAAATTCAGTTATTTACACTTTAAAATGCTTTTTTTATCTCAGTTTTCAAAAATGGACTTTTATTGTTCTTCCCGTGTACCCTTCTTTTATTGTTTCTTCTCTTCTGGCATAACTTCCCTTAACTACGGGTACTAGTTTCTATTTTTGTATCTACTGTTTATTCTCTCCTGGCATACTATATTTTCTCCTTGTAAGCTTGAGGTAAAGTAGCTTAAATTCTCGTCTCCTAGGATAACTTCCTTTAACCAGGAGTGCTATTTTTCCTTTGCGCATTTATTATTTATTCTCTTCCTGATATGACTTTTCTTAAAGGGAAGTATCATTTTCTCAATTGTTTGTATTTACTATATCTTATTCCCTGGTATTACTTCTTCTAACCGGAAGTGTCATTTTTCTATTTCTATTTATTTTTTCTTCTTTTCTGGTATAACTCCCCTGATTATCAAATGAGTTTTCCTTCAATCTCTCTGTATCAATAGCTTAATAGGAGATGCCACTTAGATATAAACATTTCTAGAAGCTACATAAGAAGAGAAATCAAATGGTATCACCCAAAATTCTACACACTGTAAAAAAACACACTTCATCTTTTGCAGTGCTCTTTTTAAAAGCAACTTTTGCGCACTTGAAAAAGAGTCCATATCTGTACACTTTCTGTAACTTTATCACTTAACGATCACCACTTTAACCCTGTCTTGAACATTATGGACAATTTCTGGTGTGGCACTTGTGGCTTGCTCTAACTGGATGGGCTACGGAGATTGAACACAATACATTCGTCACTTTTCTTGATATATATATATACTGAAGAACTTCTATATAAGAAATGTATAAGCTGGAGTTTTGGCAAGATATATAGTAAGGAAAATTTATACAATTAATGCTGAAAAAGTAATAAGATAAAAAAGACAAGTAAGTGGAAAGCATGGGAAAACATTTATAAAATAATACTCTGTTAATTCAACACTTTTCGGTGTCCCAGGATGACCACCAATTTTTATGCTAAACGAACACAACAAACTGTTTGTACGGGTGACTCAACGCAATGGATGTGTCGTCCATGCTAATTATTTAAAAAAAAAACTGAGGCTATCACAGAACTGAATCAACATTAACAACACATCCATTGCGTTGAATCACCGAAATCAACACCGTTTATTCTGTTGATGTAAAACAAAAAAGTGGTA
Organism: Lepisma saccharinum; assembly: GCA_022664845.1. Classification (NCBI taxonomy): domain Eukaryota; kingdom Metazoa; phylum Arthropoda; class Insecta; order Zygentoma; family Lepismatidae; genus Lepisma; species Lepisma saccharinum. Next base: position 30,025 of record JAGDQP010015455.1, read on the forward strand.
GTCACCCTCGGGAACCGAAAAGTGTTGAATTCACATAGCATTTTTTTTTTTTGTATATTTGTAGTAAATAGTAGGTAAGTTTCTTAAGCACAAAATTTAGGAGAATTTGAGAAAAATCTGTACATAATGTAAAATGAAGGTGTTACGTTCTACAATGCAGATCGACATAGCAGATCGATTTTACTTTTTCTAACCCTTAAATTTCCGTGTTAGTTGCATGGTAAATCTTATCCGTTTCGAGAAAGCCGTGAAAATCAACTTTGTTTAAGCTACAAACTTAAGATATTTCCACTCTTTTCACAAACAAATATCTGTTAGTTAATAGAAATTGAAAACTAAAAGCAAAAACAAAACAAAACAAAAAACATAAACACCAACACATATTAATTTTTCTTAACAGAATTTTCTTTTGTAGGACGGGGGAAAAACGACATATTTGTTTGATGTAATGTAAATAGACGAAACGTGTTCATAAGGTGATTCTGTAGCGTATGAAATCATGTATGAAAAGAATAAAAGATACGGAATAGAATACCTCTTCAGTATTTAAACAACCATGGTCAGTCACACACACAAACGAAAAGGAGAAGTATTTTTTTTTTAAATATTAATTCTGTCTACACTATACCATATTTGTTCCGCTTTAGCAGAGAGTGTATTCTAAACACCCAGGAAAACATTACAGCTAAAAATTATACATATCTTCTTTCGCCTCAATCTCTTTGCTTTTATTTATTTCTTTTTTTTTTTGTGTATCTCACACTTCCTTGTTTTTTAAAAATGAATCTGCTTCATCCTCTTTCGTTTTTCTTTATTTTTTTCTCACCCGTCTCCTTTGTGGAGATGTTGGTTGGGATGCTAACTAGATTAGTTCTTGCGCAGTTTCCCGGAAACATTGGCAGAGCTTTCTGGGTGCGTTTCTCTCACCTTCTCTTTAGTTTTTCTTTTTGTGTGTGTTTTCCTCTTCTCTCTCTCTCTCTCTCTTTTTTGCCAACACACAAACACACACACACACACATACATGCACACACAGAAAGAAAACTTCTTTTCTCTTCACTTTTCTGTGTTGGTAAGCTCCAGCGTTTTGGTCGGATACCATCCACGGGGCCGAAAGTGCCGTATTTAATGAAGCAAGGCGTAAATCATTCCAGCCTAGCCGCTACATATTTCACGTTTAATTCTGTAATACACCTGTATTGAGCGGTAGAACGAAAAATGGAGCCTTAGTTGTTAGAAGAGAGAAAAAGAAGAAGCATGAAGAAGATGAAGAAGAAGCAACAAGAAAAAAACAAACAAAAAGTAATATAGAAAAAAACTAGGCAGGTAGAGATGGTAGTGGTGGTTGAAAAAAACCATCCCGTGGGATAGTGCGGGAAAAGCGGTTTTTTGTTAGCCTTAGAGGCAAAAAGAAGAAAATGGCTGGATGAGTGCGAAAGAAATGTGTAGGAAGATAAAGGAACGGCTAAAGATATGACGCGAAGAAGATTTCAAAAGAGAAGTGTTTAGGGCATGAATCTGGAAGAGGTTTTTATGAAAAACAAACAAGAGATCTTGAATTTACAAGCAATGTGTTACCAAAGAATGGCAGATTCAAAAAAACAAGTTAGCTTATAATAATTTAAAGTTAACTTATCGGGTGAGTGGTAGAACATTGATACAATATTACTGACTAAAATAGGTTAATTAATACGCGAAGAAATATAGTTAAATTAAAGGACATTATAAGGTTACACGGAGACCCACACATCTAAAGTATATCTGATATGTATTGGACATGCATTGGACTAAATATACTTGTTATTCAGAGTACACCACATATAAGCAAAGAAGATATTTTGTACTTGTAGTTCATCCATTTCTGAAGCTCCATTTCACTCTCTTTTTGTGTTCATTGTCAAGGGTTCAAGTCCCATGAGGGTCTGTTAAACAGAGTGACTTGGAGTTCTCTTTAGCAAGAATTATAGGTTTCCTCGTTTTGAGTTCAACTCATTTAGGACGTATGTAACAATGTAATCACCCTAAAGTTTATTGCCAGTTGCCATTATTATAGTTGAATTGTTGTGACATTTCTAAGCACAGAGTTCCACTTAAAGTATAAATGCAGTGGAGTCTACGAGCGTCTCGCTAATAGGATAAAAACTTTACCCCATTCTACAACAATGAGAAGTTTTAAGTTTGTAGTTATTTCTATCTAGATAAATGAAGACACATGTGAATCTTATTAAAGATTGAAGTTGTATCAAGAATAAAATAAATAATACCTAAAATTCATTGTTGAAATTGTGTTTTCCAATTATTTAAGTTAACAAATTATAAGAAACTACCCCATTATACTGGTGTCATATGTAATAATTAAAGATCTCTAATTTATTTAAAATGGTGCAAGTGTTGAAAGAATATTTCATCTTCTGTAACAACGCCGTCACCACTTATACGAGTATATGGAAAATGGAAATGGAATCGTTTCGCAATCGGAATTTGTGAACTTGATGTGTAATGGGACCTAACCTAACCTGACCTGACCTGACCCCTTGGTTACTAATCAACAAAAAATCTTAATAATAAATATGAGCATATAGAAATGCATTTTGAAAGAAAAAACTAAAATAAAAGTCTTGCACCCACCGAGATTCGAACCAATACTCAATAACTTGACACTCTATCTACTCAACCGTGGAAGGAGCTTGTAAACTGTGATTTGGAAGTTTTATTTACACAGCACGTATTACGTAACAAGCAGTTACGTAGCGAGCAAGATGGCGCCCTCTCTGCAAATTCCAAAAGCGAGGCTCAAATGGATTCTACGGTACAATGGTGCGTTAGAATATTATAGTCTAATATTTGATTACAGTAAACAATAATTACGGAACTTGTAGGTCTAACCCTAAGGTTGAACAAAGTGTAGTCACATTTCTTTTATAGCTACATATAATATTTGCAAAGGGTTAAATAACAGGAACCAGAAACTTAAAGCGGGCCCGATGATAACGTACTGACATTCGTATAGTAAGAGCATACCAGTTTGGAAATGAGATCAGAGAACTTATTTTCAGACCAGCACAATCTCATCTTTAATTAAATCATAATGCTGATATATCATTTCTAACAAAATTGGTTCACGGTGCACAGATAAGAACTTTTTTTCTCAAGTTTCAGGAACCATTTCTTACAGCGTAGCTTTAGCGAGTTACATCTGTTTCAAGTTTCATTACACTCTTTATGAGGAAAAGGGAGATTCAAAGATTGTTTTGAGTACAGTCCCGATATTAGCAGCATGACTTAGGAGAAACCGACATAATATTCGACTACTATCTGCTGTTTATCAGGCTAGAATTCTTTTAATCCGGTTATGATATTCGTGTTAACCTGTTTCAATTTACTTGGAGCATACTGAACCAGCAAAACAAGTAATTCACTGAAGAAAATCAGGAATAAAGATTAAATCAATAATCAAATCTAATTGAGAAAACTTATGTCAGATGACGCGAGTGTAAAAGTAAATAAGATTTTGAACAATGTTATTCCACACTTTAAAGTGAACAACAATTTAATCTAGTATTTAATTCGTTTTATTTACGCTCTAAAACGAATTAACAATGTTACTATATTTGCTTCTCTGTTTAGACTTGCAGCCACTTTTACACGCAACTTTCGCATATTAGATTACAAAGTTCACTATTAAGAATGCACCTTACTTGTATCATTTAATGCCTTGTGTTGTATGGATTGTTTTAGAACGTCTTATGCCGTTGGATTAATGTTTTAGTGCGTATGATGTGAGAGAAAGTAGCTTCTGGGACATTTCTCGAAGTTCAAAAGTTGCTTAATCCGACAATACATAACTATTACACGTAGCAAGAAAGATTCATAAGAAATTCTCGATGACAAAATGTTCAGATTTCGAGACAAAGTGCTTCAGTGTTGCGAGGGTCTTTAGAATTTTGTAGTTACAAAATTTTCCATCGGTAATTTTCTATGAATCTAAGTGAACATGAAATACAGAAAGAGTTGAAATTAAAGGTGAAGGAAATAAATGCTTAAAATAAATGTTAAGTATTTTGTGCAAACTTTGACGTTAGTTACATACAAACCTGTACGAGTGTACAAGGTAACAGGTTAGAAAAAAATCCAAAGAAAATTAACCGCTCCAGTAACCGAGAAGTGAAGCTGGATCTCCCAATTATCGGATAGGAACTCAAAAATTGAGCTACCACAGTCTTCAACAACCTCTTTATAAACCGGATTTAGCTAGTTTAGCTGAGATCTACATGCAAACAGGAAAATTGTTACAATGTTAGAGTTTAATATTAGAGTACTTGTCCGGCAATTGGGCTTCAGTTCCCCACTACAATTTATTTCGAAATGTGTCTTTTGAATTGATATTGGTTTTAGAAACATTGTGTAACTACTATTTTATTTATTCAACAATTGAATGTTAAGTAAAAGTATATTATGTTGGCGCGAGGGCTGTTCGAGGAAATGATTTATTGTGGGCACTGTTATAAATGAGTAATAATGAACCTATATTACGTGGATATTAGCAAAGCCTATAGCAAAAATAATGAGTACGGATGGACTTTAGATACCTCCCAAACTGTTATGAAAGCTACTATACAAATGTTAGGTTGCGATAATGGCCACACACGAGAAATTGTTAGGTTAGGAAAAATATACTGTTCTAACCTAACTTATCATTGAATACTTCTAACTACTTATGAGTACTTCTCGGTCAGATTAGTTAATTCCTCGTAATAGTGAAATCAAAGACATTATCAGCTGAACTAAGCGAAAATATTATAAATAGATTTATTAGTTAATCATTACTAAATGCTTCTATTTGTTTCTCTTTCTGTTGATTTGTGTGTGTGTGTGTGTGTGTGTGTGTGTGTGTGTAAATGTGTTCCTAACATAAATGCCCCCTTTCCATCCACCCTTTCGTTTCATATCGTCAAATCTCTTTTTGATCATTTTTATCCACGTCTGATTAACGTTCCTTCGAAGAAGAAAAGTGGTCCTACCACCAGAGGGAGATGAAGGAGGAGAAAAGAAGGGGTATGCAAGATGAAGAGGGTGAGAAGGATGATGGAGAGAGAGAGAGACAAGAATACCAGGGCTGAAAATATCTGTGAACGCTTGAAATGGATTTCCAAACGAGAGCAACGATGAGGAATCCTGATTTCTATGTCTTTCTCTTTCTCTCTCTCTCTCTCTCTCTCTCTCTACTTCTTTCTTTCTCTCATTGGATCGTTTCCCTTCTTATCCGTTGCTAGGCGCTGGTATAGCAAGCAGGCAGACCCTGTCTTTCTGGTCCTCAGTCAATTTTCATCTGTAAATATTGAGCTAATCCCGTCTGAGAGGCAGTAGAGTGGTGTCAAGTGATTTCCCTGCACCCGTGCACTTATTAAAACAAACGCCTCTCTCTCTCTCTCTCTTTCTCTCTCTCTCTCTCTCTCATTGAACGACACAGGGGCGGACAGTGAGGAGCGAGGGAACAGGTTTCGTAACGAACGGAGTTTCCTTACTTACGCGTTTTCTTCTTAGCTTATTTTTTCCTTATTTCCTTTTTTAACCCCTTTTCCTACCTTTTCTTCTAAAGCTATTTCCCTTTTTTCCCTTCTTCTTCCACACCACTTCTTCCTCCCTTCCTTCCCTACATCCTTTTAGCTCTTTTCTTAGCCTCGTTGCACCCTCTCTTCATCATGGGTTGTTCAGCGCTATCGTGCGTATCTACTTCACTAAACTCGTCTGGGGTGATGCTCCGATTTACAGTAGGTACTTGCAAGAAAATTCTCCTCCTTCTTTCAAGTTATAATTGTTACTGTATATTAGAAAGTGTTTGAGTTGTGATTCTCGTTCCGATCGAAGCACGTAGCTTATGAGTACGGGTCCTACTATTAGCGTGAGAGCCGATTCACATTCGAGTTTGAATCCGAGTGCAGGTGCACATACTAACATGTGACACCACTCGCTACTAAAATGACCCATCCCTCATAACTCTCTTTTAGCCTCATGATAATTGGGTTACAGCTCTTCATCAGTGGGAAGTATTAGGTCATACCGTTATGAATTTCTTGGTAAAGCTGCAAATAATAATTCTAATCTTATTATTTTGGACATACAAAACATAACATATTTTATTTTTATGTAAGGAACAAGCAACAGTAAGAAACATAACGTCATAAGTTGTGCGATATTTCCCCCAGTAGTACTTCGTATCTCGCTGATCATTATCGTATTGGCCTGGTTTTCCGCCCCTGATGGAAATAGAATCTTAATCAAAATAGCCCGGGCTACCCTACCTTAGGGACAATCAAATTAGTATGTAACTAAATGCAATAATATGAAGAAAAATAATTTAAAAAAAGGGAACAAATGCGACCTGACTGACATTACGAAGGAACACCATGTGAGATATATTAATCACCCTGGGACTGAGCGTAGGTTTAAATAATGTTAAAGTTACATAGAAACCGCTTAAATTGTATCCAATTTCTTTAAGAGCAAACAGAAGATTTTTTTTCATTGCAGCTGTTGTTGTCCAAAACGTGGAGTGATATCCATCCAGAACATTTCAATTTTTATAGTGTATATTAAGATATATAAGGTACGGGAAGTCAATATGACCTATTCGCTGTATTACTTATAATACGAGTTAAATCCGACAGATAGCGGTAGCTGTATGTGTGTACAAGATGTATAAATAATGTTTTAAACATAAGCCAGTAGATGGAGTCACCAGTGTTGGGGACAACGTTCAGTTGACAACTTATTTCAGAGCTTAGGTAAGTCATATTGTGTCACTTTACTTTATAACAACATTTAAAAAATTTTAATTTTAAGACATACACAATATATACTAAGATTCATCGAAAATTGTCGAAATATATAAAAGATGAACACCGTTTTATGTTTCAATGTCACTTGTGTCTTTTTTGCTTCTGAGCCTATCACTCTTATCAAAGAAGATTTCAAACTAACATTTCATCTCTTCATATAGTTATTGTAACAATTTTCCACCGAAATATTCCTCACGCTCTTGTGACGCGTACAGTCTTCATTTGTTCTCGCGCCACTCCCCTTTCTGCCATCTGCAGCTTTCTTAAGCAACTGAGCGGCTGTTATCGCCAGTTGTTGTAAACGGTAAGGTCAGGGACGGTCGACAGTTTTCAACTTGCAAGATTGTATGTTGTATCGTAATCTTTGGCATGTAAAGATTTGTTTAAGTGTTCATGGTGACTTTCAAGTACGAAGTGCCCTGGTAATGTATAAATACTAGTGTAAGCTGTAGCAGTAGTACAAATTTTGGATGGTGGTATTAGATTCGGCCCGTTTTAGTACATGGATGGATATTGGATTCGTTCCCGTACATGTGCTCGTACGCGACGCCATCTTAAGTACTTTTCTGATTTTGAAATATTTTCTTGTTATTACTTTACAATGTTTATTGGAGAATATTTACTGTGTCAATTTTGTCCACATTTGAATTGTCAGTAACCTTTGCATGGAAAGTCGACTTAAATCTGCCATTTTCTGGATTCGTGTTATATAATTGAAATTTGTAGCGATTACTGTATTTCGTGCTAAGTACGGTATTAGTACTTTAGTGAGATACGTGCATAAGTGGATCACACAGTGGGACAAAACCTCGTTAGACCTTTTTAATTTTGTAAACCCAAAATTTTTCGTGATCATTTGTAGTAGTAGAGGTAGTTTTCGCCATGATTTTCAAATATCTCACACGAACCAAGTTTTGGATCATAAGTACTAGATTCACATGGTAAAATTCAAGACGCAAGTATTTAAGAAGAACATTTTTTTCTCAGCTGTTATAAGAGGTACTCAGCAATAAGTGAATATTTTACATTAGACAGGTATTACTGGTAGTTATTGCATGTATTCATGTTTATCATTAGTTGTTGAATTTGTAGTTTTGTTATCTTTATATTACGAGAAGCACTGTTGTAATAAATTAAGAAAATTATTCATGGAAAGCGCATGCACTGTTATTTGGAAACCAAGCTGTCCTCTTCAGGTAAGTGAAACTCTTTCTCGCAGGGAATTTAAAAGTCCAAAGGAGGATAATTAAATTTGTCCCAGAATATAATAAGGTATGTCTGGTGCTAATACAAATAGGGTCTTTGCATGTTGATCTGCGTCGGGATTTGGTAACGGGCTGGGTATATATTCTGTCCAGTGCCTTACCCCGGTGTATGTTGGGGTGCAAGGTGGTGCAAGGTTGTATTTGCTGTGCACTTAATCTGTAGTGTAACATTAGATAGTGAAAGTAAATCAACCGACATACTTATTGCGTATTACGTTACACTATCTAACTTGCTTTTAATGTTGATAATATTTCAAGTTCTTGCACAGTAAAAACTGTTTCTTAAAACTGAGATAAAAAAAGGTTCTTATCTGTGCACCGAGAAACAAATTTCTTAGAACTGAGATTTCACTATTCTCATTTAATTGAAATTGAGAACATGACTGTTTGGAAATAAGATTGCTTATCTTATTCCCAAACCAGCATGCTCTCATTTTTCGTGAAATGAAAATTCTGTTATTTAATTTCTATTAAAATTGTTTCTCGGTGCACCGGTAAGACGTTTTTTTTCTTTCTCAATTTTAAGAAAGCGTTTTTCAACTGTATGGGCTTAACAAAATAGCATTGGCCATGTTCTATCAATTTGTTCATACATAAATGTTATCTCATATTAATATCAATAACAAAACTGTCAGACTTTATGTAATTTAATGTTCCATTTGTACGGTATAAAAGTTTCACAGTATTGAATAATTTTACGAGTGTGAAATCTATCAAACTAATGGAGTCAAATTAGAATGAAAGATTTGGATGAAAAGATTGTGGTGAAGAGGAGCTAGTCGAGATTGGAGAAAGTGGAAATGTCGACCAACTACATATAGAAAACATCCCCGGGAGGGGGGGGGGGGAGATTCACTTTCGTTTAAGAGAAAGTTTCTTGTCATCAATAGCAACCGATTTCGTAATTTGAAGTGTATATATAACTTTCAAGACAGATGAAGAAAGTACATATGTATAGCATTAAAACGAGTAACACTTTTCTTAAGTTTGGAACTAACTTTCCTTAAGTATTTTTTTCTTTTGTTAATATTTTACTTCTGTTACGTCTTGTATTTATACGCTAACGTAGATGTTTTTAGTTTACCATGTATCTACATATCCCATCTTTCTTTTATCTAACAAAAAATATATGTTCGTTTTGAACACAGTTACTGCTTAGATGCAAGCATAGAGCAAGATAGAGAGAAAGAGAGACGTGTTGAGAAAATCCACGCTTGTGTAGAGAAAGAAGGCAGAGAGCGAGCTCCTTCCTAAGATTCACTGTGTGCTAACTGACGGCATATACTAGGAAGGAAAGTAAAGTCAATATTGACCAAAACTAACCGCGGTTTCTTGTAACTTTAGTTTACAGCCAAAGCCTTAGTCTTGCTTGCCTCATCGGAAAACCTCCACAAACCTCCTTTTGAAAACTTCCTGCCTCCCTCCTGGTCTATCTTCTGCTCTTCATATACAGAACCACCAAAGAAAGGCGTCCCATCTCTCTCTCTCTCTCTCTGTATGTACCTCTCTCTCTTTTACTGTGTGTCTATACCGCAAGGCGGAGAGCAGACCCAAGTTTCTCGTAGTTTAAGCTAAGGAAGCGTTGACCATCTCCCAAAAAGTTTCTTGCTTGGACTTGGATGGAAGCGTAGTGGAGGAACAGCTTCGTTTTTTTCTCTCTGTAGACTCTCGACTATATCCAAGTGTATATATGGATATGTATGTGTGTATGTGTGTGTGTGTGTGTGTGTGTGCGTATGCAAGAGATCTATCTGCCTACGCTTCTCCAATCTCCGTTCTAGTGTAACGTATATATGTATAGAACGATTTTTGTTTTGTATTGTGAAGGATTTGGTTCCCTACTTAATGTGAAACGCTGTTTAAGACAAACTTTATATATACTTCCCGTAAGAAAAAGAAACTATCTTAACCCTTTTTCCTCCATGCCGAGAGAAGATTTTGAACACAAATTCAAATCTTTCGTTTCAATAAAAGCAGATAGAAGAAAGAAAAAAAAACTATGGACGCACTACTTGAAGAAAATATCTTATGAATTTGGAGGAGGAATATTGAAGTAAATCTTATTGATTAGGGCAGGTACCCACTAAACATAGTTCACATCTATTTACTGAGTATTTATGAATGTTGATACGGACCACTGACTACTATGATCTAAATTTCGATCGAAGTAAGTTAATGGAAGAGCCTACTGCGTGACCTAGTCAGTAGTGCGGGTTCAATTCCCGGTGGGGAGTCAAAATCTCAGTGATGACCCAGTATCGCTTAAAACAAATTGATGAGTTGGTCGAATAAAAGAGGTAGCAGATTGTGGTCCTGAAAGACAGCCACATTACTACTAAAGCCCTTACGCTGATCCTGTAATTCTCTAACGCAAAACAACCATCTGACAGCCCGCGACGACGCCCAGTACTTTTCTTAACGCAAATCATTTTTTTAAAAAAGTCCTTTTATTAATTTTCATAAAGGAAAATGCAAAATGTGGAGTAACATATTACTCTCGAAAGGAATATGCGTTAACAATAATAATAATTTCTAAGACTCAGAAAACTAATGGCAAAAACAGAAGCAATCATGCAGACAAATTAAGTAACAAAAATACAGCCCTACATGAAATACACACAGAAACAGCTCAGCATATTGGAAGCAAAAGTCCATTCATGGTCCAAACAAAGTATAAGGAAAGTCACCATGAAATAACAGAAATAGTATACAAAGTTCATGATTAAAAGTATAGAATAAGAAGAAAAGTCGAAACGCCTGTAGCAAGTCAAAGTGAAACAGTAGAAAAAATAAAATGTGCACACTGTATTCGGATAGAATTTCAATCAGAAAACCAATACAGATATCAGTAATTGACGAAAACAAAAAACAAACAAAAAAGAATTCCTTATAGATGTAACAGTTGTAAGACTCACAGGTATGGAAAAAATATATAGACAAAAACGACATAAATATATAAAGAACGGGCACGAACGCCAATGAAGAGTGACAAAGAAACAGGTGATCAAAATACCGCTAGTGATCTTGGACACAAAAGCTATACGTAATACAACAAAGGGGGTACTTACACGTACGAATACTAGGGTTGAAAATCAACAACAATTAAACAAAATTCAGAACAATGTAATTCTACCGAGCGATCGTAGCTCCGTTGCTAGAACGTTGGTTTCGCATTCGAAAGGTTCTGGGTTCTTTACCACTGGCCGACCATCTTAACTGAGTTTTGTTTCCTCAGTCACATCAGGCAAATTCCAAGATGATAGTCTTCAACTTAGGCTCTGGCCAAAATTTTCCCTTGCCTTTCCTGACCTGAGCCATGGATGACTTAATGCCATGAGTAATACTTGGAAACAATAAACAAATGCAGAACAGTTAGGTCATTTGTTTCGGCAGAAATTGTGTAGGAAAGGCTGAAATTGAAGAAAATAAGACAAGAAGAATGATGAAAGAAGATTAAGCATAAAATTACACCTTGCTATGAGTCTTGGTTTTAAAATTTGGAAACAAGATGGCAGCAGTGTAGCGGTGAAACCTTACTGTCAAATCAGAATACTAGGGAATTATAGTCAGGCGTTTACATCTCCTTCGGCTAAACTTCGAAAACGACAGGTCGTTTATGCTAAGAATATCTCAGGATTTTCAGTTTCAGGTCGAGAAATTGGACCGTTTCTGCCCCAATAGATAGAACATAGTGACCAATTTTAGTTTTAGTTGCTGACATCAAGATGGAGCCAGAGAACAAACAACCTTTTAAGTTCAAAAAGTCTGTTATTAAAATTCATATAACTTGAGAGTTTCTGTAACCTTACTGTTTAGAAATTATATCTCCTGTTTGACTTAGAAACATGACTTTTTTTTTGCTAGCTAGAGGTTAACCAGCCTTATATTTTAGAAAGGACTGGAACGTAAGTTTTGTGGGTGATTTAGTGGAATTTGTTTTTTCTTTTCGACATTTTCACAGTCGACTTTGTCATGTTACGCACATTTTGTAACAAGATATTTAAATTAATGTGCAAATAAGATCATTTTAAATTGATCTTTATTCAATTTAGTTCTCTAATGAAATAAAGTTGCAAGTGTAAAAACTACCAAGTTATATTAATTTCGTTACGAAACGTTTAAGCTGCAAACGGTTTTCCTGTACTTTCCTACGTCAGGTGCTAAAACTTAGCTATACAGTATATTGTTTTTAACTATACTATATCAAATGATTCAGACATGGTCTAACTTCTCAATTCTAACGTTAGGGAATTTCTCTGGCTATACATTAAAAAATACATTAATTTGTCCAAGGTTTGGAACTTTCCCTGCCTACATATTTAGAATTATATGAATTTGTTCAAGGTTTGGAACTTTCCCTGCCTATATATTTAGAATTATATGAATTTGTTCAAGGTTTGGAACTTTCCCTGCCTACATATTTAGAATTATATGAATTTGTCTAAGGTTTGGAACTTTTCCTGCCTACATATTTAGAATTATATGAATTTGTTCAAGGTTTGGAACTTTTCCTGCCTACATATTTAGAATTATATGAATTTATTCAAGGTTTGGAAATTTACCTGTCTACATATT